>JAOWBW010001177.1:536144-698886 GCA_026119855.1 Campanula takesimana
GGGGGGGGGTTAAGGAAAACAACATTGAAAGGAAACATGGTGAGATAAAATCTCAGTAAATTACTAATGCAACTACATGACATACTATGATGCAATAAGCAATAAACAATAATAAATATCACTTAGCACGTACAGCATTTATCAGTTAACAGATAGCAGCGGAAATAAACAAGTAAACAAAGGATATTAGCCAAGGTTTCCCCACTGAGAAGAACCAAATAAAGGTCGCTGCGCAGCTTCAATAATCAACAATCACCACATCTTCATAGTAGCATGAAAGCTGAAGAGAAAACCCCCGGTACCGGAAAAATAACAAAGTAACGTGCCACAAAGGGGCGGGAGCCATGCAGAAACTCATGCTCCAAAACGTGTAGCTAGAATACTCACAAAAGGAGCTAGCTCATCCCATTCAAGGCCAATCTGGATGGGGAAGAAGGACCAATGGGCGATACTATACTGGACTTGGCTTGTGACATTATAGTATTATCCATTGCTGACTCGATACACAAATAACCCTGGACTTTCAATGAAAGCTAAGTAATAAACACTAGCTTAATAAACAAACACTGATTCCAAAGTAGGGAACCATTTCATTTTAACCACCAAAAAGGTGAACCAATTCAAACAACATATCAAAGATGCTCAAACATTCCAAAATGATACTGAGCAAATCCACACATATTTGTTCACAAAGGAACCATTTTAAACACTAGGGTATCTACAACCCACACCAACAAATATCCCAAACTTGATCACCACGGACCGGTCATAAAACATTTTGTTATAGAACACTTATTGAAACTCAACACAATACGAACCTGAATCCACCAAATAAACCACCTCATCTCGTAGTACTCTAAATGAGCTTTAAAATGATAGTTTCCTCGACTAAAACGGAGTCCGGACGAAGAAGTTATGGCCCTCGAAAGATTGGACAAAAGGGGGAAATAAATTCATAACAGGAAGAGGGTGCGCGCGCCTCCTGAAGTCAGAAGGAAATTGCGCCAAAGAGGTAAATGAGGGTGCGTGCGCTTCATATAAAAGGGTGCGCGCGCTTCATGACAACAGAAGGTGAGATTTTTTTGGAAAAGAAAGGGGTGCGCACACCTCCCCTGAAAGGGTGCGCGCGCCTCCTTTGATCAGAAGGAAATCAAGATTTGAGGAGGAGAGGGTGCGCGCGCCTCCTATGGGAGGGTGTGCGCGCCTCCAAGGAAAATCGGCAAACCCAGATCTTCTTCCTGGGTTCTTCAATCCGAAATTAACACAAAACACAATTTTCATACCCAAACTCAAAAGCCCCAAGAACAACACTTCTAGATGGCAATACCAAGGTACCCTAGCAACTTATAAACCTAAAATGGCTCATAAAACCACATTTAGAACACCCAATCCAAGAGGTGATTCAAACACCCAAATTACACAAAAATGGATAATTTGCAAATAAGTTCCAAATCAACAAAGTGGACATATATATCAACTAGAGCACCAAGGAAGTTAAAGATGAGCATTTTTAACATAAATGGGGGAAAAGCAACTTACTTGAAATTTTCAAAGATGATGGAATTCAAATATTTTTGGTTCTACGTGATCCAATCGATGATCTAAAAACATTCATAAAATGAGCAATAAGAAAAGATGAGAGGAAGAAGGTGAAAATGAAGAGAGAAGGAAGAGGAAAAACTTACCCTTTTGGAGAGAGAGAGAGTATGCTGGGAATGGAGTGTGAGGTGAGGGAGGGGAGAGGGAGAAGAGAGGGAGTATGATGAATTATTTTGAAAAGTTACACTTAGGCCCTTCCTCCACTTACTAACTCAACTATTATACTCCCTACTAACAACTAAGACCCAAACACTACACTAGCACAAATATCAATTTAAATGCTAGGCGCGGAAATATTATGAAACATAAAATGCACACATAAATATTTAAATAAATAAATAAACAATTAAGCAATTAAATAAATAAATAATCATTTATTACTAAGAAAATAGAGACGGGTTTTCGGGTCGTTACAGGGCATGTTCATCACTTTCTCAAAATTTCCCCAATGATTGTCTTGATCACACCCAAAACTTTGCTTTTGGTGTCTAATTTGTGATCAATGACATAGGGATGATTAAATCCATGTTTTGTTAAAGAAAATAATTGAAAATGATCATCACCGTCCAGTTTCAGCAAGAACACTCTGTTTTGCCTGAAACTGGACAGTTTTCTGATAAACTGTCAAAAACCCCTGGAATGCTCTCCCTAGCCGTACGACTACTTTGGCCAGGGAGTGCATTTTCCAGTCTCTTCCCTTTTTGACTGGAATGTTTGCAAAACAACCCTTTTCTATTAAATAATTAACCAGTTTTGTTAAAATGTCAGTTTCTCCCATTTTTGAAATACACACACACACATGCACGTTTGTTAACTAACGTTAGGGAGACTCGGTCCTATCCGAGACGACTGGGGTGACGTAAACTCTCCCAAGGCGTAACCTGACCTCCGAACTAATAGAATCTCTAACCTTTCCATTTGTTGGTTAAATAATTAACAAATGTGGCGACTCCGTTATGTTTTCCGTGATAACCGTGTTTGGTTTTTCGCCCTTCGAAACGAAACACCTTCGTTTCCTTCGTCACGGGGCGGGATCCTTACACATGGTCAACTTGGATCTATGGAGAGGGTTGACTTACTGGGACATGGTCAACTTGGCTTTATGGAGAGGGTTGACTTACACAAGGAAGCGTGACTCTTGGCGAGGCAGAGGCGGGACATGGTCAACTTGGCTCTATGGAGAGGATTGACTTACACAAGGAAGCGTGACTTTGGCGAGGCAGGGGCGAGACATGGTCAACATGGCTCTATGGAGAGGGTTGACTTACCGGGACATGTCAACTTGGCTCTATGGAGACGATTCACTTACACAAGGAAGCGTGACTCTTGGCGAGTTAGAGGCGGGACATGGTCAACTTGGCTCTATGGAGAGGGTTGACTTACAAGGACAAATGCGTGACTCTCGAGGTCAGAGGCGCGACATGGTCAACTTGGCTCTATGGAGAGGGTTGACTTACAAGGTATGGGCGTGACTCTCGGGTCAGAGGCGGGACATGGTCAACTTGGCTCTATAGAGAGGGTTGACTTACAAGGATGGTCTTACGTCATTTTGGACAGCCGCGGAGAAAGGTTTTAAAGTGACCATTCTAGGTCAAGGTTTGACTTGGGTCAACTCCACCTTTGGGGAGTTTGACGGGAGAACGGGTCTTACGTCCCACAAAGGACGGACGGGGTCAAAGACTTAAACCTATAATGACTATTCTGATTCAAGGTGTAGATACCCCGGGGGACCACGGCTTGGCTAGAGCGCGTGAATTACCTAGGATGTCTACTTGATTTTAAGAGTTGCCACCTATGTTTTAGAGGAACCTAAGAAAAACCTAAAGAAAGCCAATTTTATATGTACGAAAACCAGAGATTCGGGAAGAGAAGGGTTCGGGGGTTAGGTGACGGAGTGGGAAGTACTTAAACACCCACTCCGCCCCACTTACGCGGGTCTTGCTACTTTCGGTGTTCTTATATTTACATGTCCTTCAATTGATAAAATATGCTAACAACTACAAAGTAAAGATAAAGGGAAAATGAAAGCTAAATGATTTTATTGATTGAATGTCTAATGGTTACATGTTGAATATTTGCTAAACCATTACATTAAGAGATGAAGTGGAATTAAATTGATGTTGGAATGTTGGGATGTAACCTTGGCCAAACTTCAATAATGAAGTGGCCTTTTGGTTGTATCCCTTTTATGGAGATTGCATACTAGTAGGACACAAATAAAATAAGAGGATAGAAAAGTGGTACCTTTAGAAAAGGGACTTTGAACTTGGACTTGAAAATGGTGTTGTTGTAGGGAAATTGTTGTAGAACAATTTGTGTAGAGTCTTGTCACGAAGAACTCTTGTAGGGAGAATTTGTGTATAGAATTGTGTATAGTATGTGTGTAAGAAAAGTTTCAAGTCTAAGAAGAAAGTCCAAGAGAGGTAAAAGAGAGATGAAAAGAGATCAAAAAGAGATGAAGAAGAGGCCCAAAGAGATAAAGAAGAGCTCCCTTCCAATGGTGGATTGGAGGGGTTTTTATAGTTGAAAGGAGATGTTTTTGGTGCCAAGACGGAGTCACAAAGATCAGTTTCCCGGGCAAAATCATATAAAATGAGCAAGGGAGAGATTCTTGGATAGAATCTGTAACTGACATGCCCAGAAGCGCGCGCATCATGTATAGTCGGCGGGAGGCGAGCATTTCTGGCCCCAAAGGGCAGAGGCGCGCGACTTTGAAATGGCGATTTTGACAGAATGGACTAGAAAGTTAACTCTGTTGTGCAGTTTAGTCCAAAACTGACGGAATCAGTTAAGAACTTAACCGAACTAACAAAAATTAACAAAACCAAGTAAAGTAAAAATACTATGTATGCAATCGGGACATGAGAGGTCCAAGGCGGGGTGTCTACAGAGCCCTTCAGCGACGTGGATTGCGAAGTAAAAACGCGTCGACGAAAGAAAGACAACCGCCGAGGACATCGACAAGAGAAAACAAAGACTCGATAAAGCGGGAATTTGAAATTACAAAAGATAATAGTGCGCTCCCTCTGTGAGCGGCTTTCGCGGATGGAACGGGTGTGGTGGCTTGAGGCGGCCCACCACGGCCACAAAATTTAAAAAAAAGGAGTGGTGGCTTGAGGCGGCCCACCACGGCCACAAAAATTTAAAAAAGGTGTGGTGGCTTGAGGCGGCCCACCACAGCCACAAATTTTTTTAAAAAGGAGTGGTGGCTTGAGGCGGCCCACCACGGCCACAAAATTTTTAAAAAGGTGTGGTGACTTGAGGCGGCCCACCACGGCCATAAAATTTTAAAAAAAAGGTATTGTGGCTTGAGGCGGCCCACCACGGCCACAAAATTTCAAAAAAGGTGTGGTGGCTTGAGGCGGCCCACCACGACCGCAATTTAAAGAAAGAGGCGAATTTTGAAATTGTGAAATATGGGGGTGCGCTTCCTATGTGAGCGGCTTTATTGATATAGAAAGGATATAGCGGGATCGGTTTGCTGAAGCGGGATCTGTTTGTTGATGCGGGATCTGTTTGCTGATGCGGGATCCGTTTGCTGAAGCGGGATCCGTTTGCTGAAACGGGATCTGTTTGCTGATACGGGATCCGTTTGCTGAAGCGGGATCCGTTTGCTGAAGCGGGATCCGTTTGCTGATGCGGGATCCGTTTGCTGGTGCGGGATCCGTTTGCTGAAGCGGGACCCGTTTGCTGAGGCGGGATCCGTTTGCTGAATGCGGGATCCATTTACTGATGCGGGATCCGTTTACTGGTGCGGGATCCGTTTGCTGATTGAGGGATCCGTTTGCTGAATGCGGGATCCGTTTGCTGAAGCGGGATCCGTTTGCTGATTGCGGGATCACCGTGGACCAAATTGCTGTCTAGAGCTGCATTTGCTATTGACTTTATTGTGAGGATGCGGGCATGGTTGACTGTGGACCATTTTCTGCTGGGGATGAAGTGCCTTGAGTAGCGGATGCTGTTGACTTCGTGGTGGTACCTGGTATGTGTGTGCTTGGCATATGTGTTTGTGCAAGAAGATGCATGAAATGTGAAATGAAGAGAGAAATTGTGCTCGTGGTGCAATGTGATTTTGAAAGAACTTTATATGAGAGAGAAGTAAAGTGATTCTGTGTGTGAAGTGACTTTTGAAAGCAGAGATTGATTGAGATGAATGATGTTCATACCTTCACTTTCCATTGCCGCTTGATTGGGGATGGATTGCTGAAGGATGCTGATGCTTTTGATGAAGAATGTCCATGCTTTGGATGGAGAAAGATGATGATGAATTGTTCTTGCCTTTGAATGAGTGTCGGTGAGATGGTATTCCGGATGATGGGTTGGTCGTGCCAAAAGGCTGCCTACGTATTGTGAATACGTGTGTTTGAATTTGAGAATATTCATAGTAACATTGAAATATGAGAGTCGCCATGCCGTTTTAATTATAGCCAAAACATTGAGAAAAAGCATGTTTAATGGGTTCGGGGGTCAAATTACAACAAGAGAAGAATATTGGACGTTATCACTCCTATTGCCCGAATTGATCGGTCTTTCTATCATGATGAATGTGTTAGTAGTGTGTTAGTGTTTGAGACCGGATCCGAAGATTGCCTACGTTCCTCTCAATGTGAGAAGCTCAGGTCAGCGTAGTTCGAGAAGAATTTAGAATAGGCAGAAGAATCGGGATCATGCATAATGAGGGGGGATACCTAAAGATTAGGGTTTAGAAGTAGTTCCTAGATCATCCTTGGGTTGATGAACCCTCGATCATCATTGGCTATGAAATAACATGTAATTATGAAGATCACAACCCTAAATATAGCATAAATAAGGTTTTAATCTATGAACACGATGAACATATGAAGAACATATATGAACATATGAATAAACATGCGAAGCATATGAAGAAACTATGAATAAACATGCAAGAACATGAATATTAAAGATCTACATTAGAAATAATGCAAGAACGTGAAGAAATAACTTAGAAAACTTACCTATGTTGGCAAGAAATAACCTTGGATCTTCTTGGGATTCTTGAGAGTGTTTTTGGAGGCTTGAATGACTTGATTTGGGAGCAAAATCGTCACTTGTGAGCTCTAAATTCGGATTCCCAAAACCAATGGAATGGAGTGGTTTATATAGTAAACTGATGGGAGGATCTGATGGTCCAGATCATCCGGCGCGAGGTTGGCCGCCTGGCCATTGTTGATGCCGGTTACAATAGTGGCCGCGTGGCCAAGATCAACGCGGAGCAATGTTGGCCGCGTGGCCATGTCTGCCGGCTGACTTGATTCTTAAGCTAGGGTTTCTGCATGGTTTTAAGGAAACCATTTATTACCTAATTTGATAGATTTTTCCATAAATGAGATATTTTGGGAATCCGGGACAAGTCTTTGCAAGGTTTCTAATTCCTATAAAGTCCTTGTATTTTGGGGAAACTCCTAATAAACTCATTTTCAGGTCGGGTACTAACAGTAGCCCCTCGGCGACGCTTCTTGCAAGGCAATGTGGGGTCGACGATAAAAGAAGGATCCGTCTAAAACATGAGTTTCAAAACAGATGAAAGGTAAGGGAACGGCTGGACCTTCGCAGGCGACCTACGTATCCACGGGGAATCAAGCCAAACGTAGTTCAAATTTGATGGGAAATTGGGAATAACTGTCCACTTGTGGGGAGCAACATCTTCTGCTGGGGAAAATGCACTTGCTGGGGATGAGAGATAACCGCGTCGGTCGGGTGGCTGGACCTTTTCAGGTTTCCTACGTATCCTCCGAGGAATCAAGCCGGTCGTAGTTCAGAGCTCTACTGGGGATAAAACGAGATATCGGACTCCTGCTAGGGATAATAAACCTACGGGCACTATCCTGTATGAAGAACGAATCATTCGTAAGCAATAGAGTTATTTGGAAAAATAAGGACTACGCTGTCTAAATAATCCCAAGATGGAATGGTAAACGCAATCAGGATCGCCAGGGTTCCTTCCGATCGCGCTAAAGTAATAGATGTCGGATCTCTCGCGAACAGAAAACGCCGAGGCTTCTGCCAACCGCGATCAATCTAGGATGCGTATGTCATAGAGGCGCCGAAGTCTCTACGATCATGCAAATCCTAATAAATGCTGGATCTCTCGCAAATAGAAACGCCGAGGCTTCTGCCAATTACGATTGATCTAGGATGGTATGTCATAGAGGCGCCGAAGTCTCTACAACCATACGAATCCTAAAATAGATGCTGGATCGCTCGCAAATAGAAACGCCGAGGCTTCTGCCAATTACGATTGATCTAGGATGGTATGTCATAGAGGCGCCGAAGTCTCTACAACCATACGAATCCTAAAATAGATGCTGGATCGCTCGCAAATAGAAACGCCGAGGCTTCTGCCAATTACGATTGATCTAGGATGGTATGTCATAGAGGCGCCGAAGTCTCTACAACCATACGAATCCTAAAATAGATGCTGGATCGCTCGCAAATAGAAACGCCGAGGCTTCTGCCAATTACGATTGATCTAGGATGGTATGTCATAGAGGCGCCGAAGTCTCTACAACCATACGAATCCTAAAATAGATGCTGGATTGCTCGCAAATAGAAACGCCGAGGCTTCTGCCAATTACGATTGATCTAGGATGGTATGTCATAGAGGCGCCGAAGTCTCTACAACCATACGAATCCTAAGCAAATATTGGGGAAAGAAGGTAAGGGTGACAATGGTGCGAGACATATAGACGGCGGGGTCTACATAATCCCAAGATGGTAAAATGGTAATAGCCGGAGCTTATGCGATATCAAGATAGACGGGACTCTGTCAATCACAATTCATAAAATAACAAGTGGTGGATATTACGCAATATAGAGGTAGACGGGCCTCTACAAATTGCAACAGAACGTACGCGAAGTAGAGACAACTATCGGTCATCGCGATAATATAACGAAGCAATAACAAATGTACGTGCAGTAGGGATAACTCCCGGTCACCACGATAGTTTTTAAAGAGACGAAACAGTCGTGCAGTAGGGATAACTCCCGGTCACCACGATAGTTTTTAAAGAGATGAAACATTCGTGCAGTAGGGATAACTCCCGGTCACCACGATAGTTTTTAAAGAGATGAAACATTCATGCAGTAGGGATAACTCCCGGTCACCACGATAGTTTTTAAAGAGATGAAACATTCGTGCAGTAGGGATAACTCCCGGTCACCACGATAGTTTTTAAAGAGATGATACATTCGTGCAGTAGGGATAACTCCCGGTCACCACGATAGTTTTTAAAGAGATGAAACATTCGTGCAGTAGGGATAACTCCCGGTCACCACGATAGTTTTTAAAGAGATGAAACATTCGTGCAGTAGGGATAACTCCCGGTCACCACGATAGTTTTTAAAGAGATGAAACATTCGTGCAGTAGGGATAACTCCCGGTCACCACGATAGTTTTTAAAGAGATGAAACATTCGTGCAGTAGGGATAACTCCCGGTCACCACGATAGTTTTTAAAGAGATGAAACATTCGTGCAGTAGGGATAACTCCCGGTCACCACGATAGTTTTTAAAGAGATGAAACATTCGTGCAGTAGGGATAACTCCCGGTCACCACGATAGTTTTTAAAGAGATGAAACATTCGTGCAGTAGGGATAACTCCCGGTCACCACGATAGTTTTTAAAGAGATGAAACATTCGTGCAGTAGGGATAACTCCCGGTCACCACGATAGTTTTTAAAGAGATGAAACATTCGTGCAGTAGGGATAACTCCCGGTCACCACGATAGTTTTTAAAGAGATGAAACATTCGTGCAGTAGGGATAACTCCCGGTCACCAAAATAGTTTTTAAACAAAGGATAATTTAGAGATTTTTTTAGGCTTTTTTTTTTTAAAAGCAAATGATGTTCTAAAGGACAATAGACCCTTGCAGAGTCATAAAGCTGGCGAACTTATCATGAGTCGCGAAGATGACGGATTGTTATGAAGTTGCAAAAAGGATGAACTCTCATGGAATCACAAAGGTGATAGACTCTTGGGGAGTCACAAAGGTGAGGGACTCTCGGGGAGTCACAAAGGAGATGGACTCTCGGGGAATTGCTAAGGTAAAGGACTCTTTGGTGAGCAAAGGACGACCACGGAAAGCGTAATGTTTTGGGATCCGCTTACCCTAAATTAGGAGGAATACCTAATATGAGGCTACGAACCATTAAGATGAAGGTATTAGGTAAGGGACATTTTGTTTGGTTGCTTAGGGTAGGACCTAAGGCTTCTAAGGAAAGGGGATGGGTAGCCTCTTATCCTTGAGATAAGGATGCAAAAGATGTTATGGTTGTTTAGACTTGAGGTTGTGTCTTGGATACAATGTGGGTTTTCTAGGCTTACGGGCTAGGGTTTGGAGAGAATGCGACTACCTAGGCTCGAGGCTAGGGTTCGGAGAGAATATGGAAAGGCTATTGTATCCTAGGCATAAGACTAGCGGGGGATTGAGATTATAAATTTCCTAGGTTTCGAGACTAGGGTTTGGAGAGGTTGAGGTTTGGGAACTTCCTAGATGTTAGGGTTTCGAACAAGGGTTTGGAAACTGGTGTTTAAGGACCATGACTCTCCTAGGTTTCGGACTAGGGTTTAGAAATATCCTAGGATTCGAGGCTAGGGCTTGGAGTTGTGGTAGTTTAGAGATTGCAAAGGCGTTGGCTTTAGACCCAAGGTTGGGAGTTGAAAGGGTTGTGACTTCCTAGGCTTGAGACCATGGACCGTTGGGAAGAGGGATTGCTTTTGTGGAAGGTCCACTAAGCTTGATGTTAGGGTTCACCATTTTTCGGGATTGGTGACTATGTCTTGGAAAGGTTCATGGTAACCTAGGCTTTAGGCTAGGTTTAAGGCTAAGGACTGTAAACTTCCTACGTTTTGAGACTAAGGTGAAGGAGTTTCCTAAGTATAGGACTGGGGTTTGAAGGGAATGTTGAATCCTAGGCTTGATGATAGAGTTTAAAGAGGATAATTTCTACCTAGCCTTGAGGCTAGGGTTTTAGAGCGAGTGCGACTACCTAGGCTTGAGGCTAGGGTTTAGATCGAATGCGACTACCTAGGCTCGAGGCTAGGGTTTTAGAGCGAGTGCGACTACCTAGGCTTGAGGCTAGGGTTTAGATCGAATGCGACTACCTAGGCTCGAGGCTAGGGTTTAGAGCGAATGCGACTACCTAGGCTCGAGGCTAGGGTTTGGAAAGAGTGCGACTACCTAAGCTTGAGGCTAGGGCATTATATCCTAGGTTTTGGACTAGGGTTCAATAAAACGGAGAATTGAGATTGTAAATTTCCTAGGTTTCGAGACTAGGGTTTCGGGAATTTGGAAATGATGTTGCATACGGGGCTTTGGAAATTCCCTAGAATTTGGGCTAGGGTTAAAGGGGATGTTGTGGTTTCCTAGGCTTAAGGATAGGGTTTAGATAGGATATGTGACTACCTAGGATCAAGGCTAGGGTTTAGGAAAGGTGTAACTACCTAGGATCAAGGCTGGGGTTTAAGAAGGATGTAACTTCCTAGGCTTTAGGCTAAGGTTTGGAATGATGTAATTACCTAGGCTTGGGTTAGGGTATGAATAGAAGGTGACTACCTAGGCTTGAGGCTAGGGTTTGGAGAGAATGTAACTACCTAGGCTTGAGGCTAGGGTTTAGAGAGAAGGCGATTACCTAGGCTTGAGGCTAGGGTTTAGAGGGAATGCGATTACCTAGGTTTAAGGCTAGGCTTCGAATAGAAGGTGACTACCTAGGCTTAAGGCTAGGCTTCGGATATAAGGTGACTACCTAGGCTTAAGGCTAGGCTTCGGATAGAAGGTGACTACCTAGGGTTGAGGCTAGGGTTTAGAGAGAAGGCGATTACCTAGGTTTGGGACCAGGGTTTAGAGGGAATACGATTACCTAGGTTTAAGGCTAGGCTTTGAATAGAAGGTGACTACCTGGGCTTGAGGCTAGGGTTTGTAGAGGATGAAGCAACCTAGGCTTGAGGATGGGGTTGAGAGAATGTGACTACTTAGGCTTAAGGCTAGGGTTTGGAGACCGAAATCATTTGAAGGTTTGTCTTGGTTTAGACCGGGCGAGTTTGAGGTCTAAGAGTGTTGCGGTTTGGGGCAGGTGAGCTTGATACCTCATGGCTGGATAGGCTCGATAGGTTAGACCTAGGCTAGAGTGCTAGGGTTTAGCTAGGGTAAGACCCAGACACGTGTTAAGGAGACTGGGGCCTAATGGAATGGTAGGCGTGAGATCTAGGAGATCGAAGGCTAGGCAGGGTAGCGTTGGGACATAAGGCTTTCAAGCGGGTAAGTCTTTTGTCCTAGAGAAACCGCGTTATGGATTAGGACCAAGCAGGCTTGAGGTCGGCCAAGGAGCAATGGATTGGGATTGGATGATCCTAGTACCTAATACGCATGTCGGGCTTGGATCCTAGAGTGTTTGAAAGTTTAGGCTAGGTGCGAACCGTAGGTGCAGGAAATGGTTTTGGATATATGACCATGTTGGTGCTTTAGATAAAGGGATTGAGTGTCCAAGACTTTGCTTGAGTACAATATGTACCTAAGTTGGATTGGGTATCCTTAGGTACTAAGTTTTTTCTCAGAGGTCATTTCACGTGACCAAGCTCGTTCGGCGATTGCGAAGGTGGGTTTGGTATGGGACCAAAGGTGTTAAGCGCACGATTTTTGACTGGACGGGTTTTGATATCTTTATGGCATGTCCCGGTATGCGGAAGATCCTATGCGTTCGAGCATGTTTGAGGTTTGGACTCGTGGGGAAGAAAGGCTTGAGATCCATGGAGTTCAAGGGTGGACCTCGTAGGTGGCGAGGTTTGGACTCGGCTCGGATTAAGTAGGTTAGAGACCTAAGGGGTTGAAGGTCAGACTATGAAGTCTTTTGAAGCTAAGGAGTGACACTAGGTTGGTACTTGGTAGGTTTAAGAGTGGTAGGGCCATGGCTTGGATATGACGGGAGTCAGGAGACGTAGATGCGTCGCTTTTAATTGGACCGAGTAGGGGGGAATTAAAGAGTTCCAAGGGTGGAGATGTAAGGTGAGAGACCTAGAGGGTAGAAAGTCTTGTGACCTAAAGGTTTAGGGGTTGAGGCCTAGGGTATGGACCAGACATATCATGGACTTCAAGGATAAGTTTGGTAGACTTGAATGGTCTTGGGATCTAAGAGATCGCTCAACAGGTTAGACTGAGTAGACCTAAAAGGTTGGAACGAGGAGGAAGAGAGCTATTGCTTAGACAAGGTAAGGATGAGTATGTGTTGGTAGGTTTGAGATCTAGGAGATCAGGTAGGCTCGGGACCGGTAGGTTCGGGACCTAATGGGTCACCCTAAGGATTGGCTTTGGTAACTTGTTTAAGGTTGAAGTTTTGGGTAGAACCGGTTTGAGGCCGAAGGGGTCATACTACGAACTTGCGGAAGGTCGAGCTAAGAGGTTATGATGTAACGTAGGTAAGACTCACTGGGTAGGTTTGGGACCTAGGTAAGACTGATCGGGTAGGCTCGGGACTTAGAGAGTTTATGGTGTAACTTAGGCAAGACTGACCGGGTAAGCTTGGGACTTAGAGTTTTGAACCAGGTAGGTTGGGACCTAAGGGTATCCTATTGTGTAGGAAATAGGGTGAAGGACCGAGTCAACTCAAGAATCACGGAGATGGGTCTCAGATGGATCGAGGATGTTTTTACAATTTTGTGGAGACCGAGCGTGCGGATTTATAAACAAAGTGTCGGGGAGGAGAAAACTTTAGAAAGTGCTATGATCTTATACAGATGCCTTATAATTAATTATGATTCTAATTAATCCAAATAGGTCGTCGCGTGCCGAGTTGACGATGAGGGGTGCTCTTCATCTAAGTGTATCCTTGTTGACGCCTCGGTATTCTCTGGGAAACCACATAGTCGACCCATTCCGTTGGGATTATCTAATTTGGTGAGCGGGTACCCTCCCTCCTTTGAGAAACTCTACGTCAAGCTTGATGATGAGGGATGCGCTTCTTCAAAGTATGTGTTTGATGAAGCCCCGGCATTCTTTGAGAAACCTTATGGTCGGTCCTTTCTTGTTAGGGAAGCCCCAGTTGCGTGGAGCGGGGTATCCTCCCTCCTTTGAGAAATCCTATGTCGAGCTTGATGATGAGGAGTCCTCTTCTTCTAAGTATGTGCTTGATGAAGCCCCGGCATTCTTTGAGAAACCTTATGGTCGGTCTTTTATTGTTAGGGAAGCCCCAGTCGCGTAGAGCGGGGTATCCTACCTCTTTTAAGACGCACCCTTTTTTCTGCCTAGACCGCCCTTACAGGTTTTCAATCTAGCGGGCATCTCTTTTGCGTCAATTTTTTTTTTTTTTTTTTTTTTTGAACTCATTCAGTCGACTCAAAAAAGGAAAAAGAATTGTTTGAAAACATGCGGGGCATTTTGAGGAGAGTAAGAGAGAGAGAGAGATAGTACTCACATTTTAACTCTTTTGAGCAACTGAGGGTATATATGTACAAAAGGGAGGAAGCCCCTGCTTTGACAGAAAGTAAGTGTTTAGCTCTTTCCTAGATTGTAGAACGGAAGACTTGTCGAGACATTTGAAAATTGTTTTATTCAAGATTCTCATTTGATTGCTCGAGAATGGACCTCGTTGATTAGTTAATGAGTTATGGTTAATTGGTAAACAAGTAGCCTCAAATTAATAAATGTTTTGATCAATTGTGAGTGAAGAAGTCAGGAGTAGAAATATGGGGGAAGAGAGAAGAGAAGGAAAATTGGCTACGAGGTGGGTTGTGTATATTTTGGACCGGACCCTAAGGTTACCTACGTTCTCCTCAATGTGAGAAGCTCAGGTCCGCGTAGTTCGGGGGTGGCCGGCTGATGATGAAATTGGGTTTGAGTTTAGGGTTGTGAGGTTCATTTGTCGCGATAGGTTTCTCTGTTGTAGCTTGTTGCTTTGGATTGCTTCATTGTAGCTCATTGCGGTGGAATGCTCCATTTTAGTTGTCATGGGCTGTTGCTGCCGCATTAATCCTCCTTTTGGGAAAAGAAGAAAAATAGAACATTTGAAGTGAAAATAAAATGGGAGTTTTACTTTTCCATGGTGATAGCCCCTTCTATTTTTCTTTTATTTTTATTTTATATTTTTGTGCACACCCCTTTTTTTTTTTTGCCTAGGCCGCCCTTTCGGGTTTTCAACCTAGCGGGCTTCTTTTTGTGCAATGCTCTAACTTTTGCCTAGGTCGCCCTTTTAGGTTTCAACCTAGCGAGCCATATATATATATATTTTTTTTATATTTGTACATGAAACATTGGGCGAGACAAGCCCCTAGTTTGCTTTCGCCTCTCTCGATTGCGAGGTAGCTTCCTTATAGTTCAAGCGGCCTTTTGCTAGCGGCGGGCGTCCTAGCCCCTTGATTTTCACCGGTAGAGCTCCATTGGATTATCACGTGCACCAATGAATGACTTCGTGCACTTATCTTATATTTGCGATGGAATACGGACAGCCCCAGTGTAACGGCATGTAGTACTCATGATGGGAACAAACCAATCCTTTAAATTGTGGCAGCATGGATGTCTATTTGATGATGAGCAACCGCAGTCCATTTCTTTGTCACGACCTTATAAAAAGGGGTCTAATGGTGGATGAGAGGCGTATGAGGATAGTGTATGGGAGAAGGTGTATATAGAGAGTGTACATGAAGTGTGTACAAAGGGTGAGTGTATAGAGAGAGTGTATGGGGGTAGAATGTAGAGAGAAGGGAAAGTGATTCGTTCATCCCAATTGATCGAAGCATTTGTTATTTTGAGATTAATCGTTTACTTAGTTATGTGAATGGTTTGTGGGTCCATTTACCTTTTAATGAGTCGTCATTAATGAGTAAGATTAAGATTAATTCATCATATAAAGATATAGCAATCAAGCGAAAATGGTGAATAAGACAATTTTCATGAAATATATGCAAGCTTATGTCTCAAGTCTAGAGAGAAAAGAAAAGAAATAATGACCCTTTTATTGGAACTAAAAGATTTAAGCTGACTAGTCCGGGGTGGACTTTTACTTAAAGAAACAAAAATCGTCCAAGGTGGACTTTTGACTAAAGACACTCTAGAACCTACGAAGACTGAATGACCCTTTTCTTTTCTTTTATTTAAAGGAGGTAGCCCCAATTTCCTCTTTTTCCCATGCCCATGTATTCCGTTGGCGGGTGATGACTCCGCTGTTAATGAGGCTTTGAATCTTTCTCCTCAATTGGAGGCAATCTTCGGTGTCATGCCCAATGTACTGGTGGTATTGACAGTGTTTGGAGGGATCCAAGCCTTGCTTCACCTTACTTGGTTCATAATTGAACAAAGGAGACAACTTGCCGGCTTGAACTAGACTTTTGAAGAGTTTGCCCAAGTCGTCGAATTCGCGCTCGTCCTTCCTTTCACGAACTGTCTTTGAGGGTGATTTAAGTACCGGCACCCCTTGTTGATGAGTAGTCATAGGAGGCATCCCGACGGGGACAGTCTGTGGCGGCCCGTACATTTGAGGAGCGTACGGGTGTTGACATTGGGCAAGAGGGAGAACTCGACTGAGGTAATCATAAACGCCACGAATGTCAGACAAATGGCGCCTCTCGATATCTCTTAGGGTCTTATGCATCTCCTTCTGAAAGTGTGTTGCTTGCTCGTTGAGAATGGCCTTAAAGTGGATTGCTTGTTCATCGAGGATGGCTTCGAAGTGGGATGCTTGCTTACTGAGAGCAGTACCGGTGTAGAGGATTGTCTCGGGATCTTGGGTAGCAGCTTCAGTTGCAACTTCGATGTTCCTTGCAGCCGACATGATGCAGAACTCTATGTCATGAAAGAATTAGATTCGTATTTAATGATAAGGCATCGTTATAAAAATCATTTTTTGGAAAAGAATCGGTCTCCACATTTTTGAAATGCATTTTGGTAAAAAAATTGAAAGTTTGACCGGGCCGAAGTTGCCTACGTTCCCTTATCATGAGGGAGAGGTCCCACACAATAAGAGGCTCAGGTCGCCGTAGTTCGAATCAAGTTAGACCTTTAAAAAGACGTGAGAGGTGACCATAGGGGTCAATTTGATAGAGTCTTTTTAAGATAAAGAGCGATCTTGAGGTCAAAAGCAGGAGATGACTCGGTCCTTAGTCAAGCATGGGTGAGGAAGACCTATAGGAGTTGGTTTTGATTGAGTCGGTTATGGTTTGACTTATGGTTTGACCTAAATTTGACCTAAGGTTTGACCTAAGGTTTCAGACAAGAAGTGGTTCAAGCTAGAATGCGACGATAATGGTGGGTTGACCTAGATGGGTAATGGATAGGTCGACCTAAATGAGAAGGGTTGGATTGACCTATATGGTGAATGAATCAAGATAGCGGGTTGTAGCGGGTTGCCTATGGGATGATCTAAGTGGGATGGACATGGTTTGACCTAGGCGGGTCTAAGGTTGACCTATTCGGGTTGGTGGATTAAGGAAGGTTGGAGATTGACCTAGATGGATCCAAGATAGGTAAGTCGATCTAAGCGGGTCACGGGGTGACCTTGGCGGGTCAAAGGTGAAGGGGTAGTTTTAACCTAAGACGGACGAGTTGACCTAGATGGGTCGAGGATGGTGTGTGGACCTAAACGGGTCGAGACGGGTTGACCTAGGTTGGTATGGACAACGGTGGGTCAAATAATGACCTAGGTGGGTCAGGATGACGGTTTGACCTAAGCGGGTTAAGGTCAAAGGTAATTGGGTTCACCTATGGGACCAAAGATTGACCTAAGAGGTCAATAGCGGATAAGGTTGACCTAAGGGTCAAAGGTTGACTTAAGAAGTCGAAAGGTGATTGGGTTGACTTAGGGAGTCAAAGGTTGACCTCAGAGGTCAAAGGCGGATAAGGTTGACCTAAGTGGTCAAAGGTTGACCTAAGAGATCGAGGGGTGATAAAGTTGACCTAAGGGGTCCAAGGTTTGACCTATGGGGTCAAAGGCAGATGAGAATGACCTATGGGGTCAAAGGTTGGCCTAAGAGGTCAAAGGCGGATGAGGTTGACCTAAGGGGTCAAAGGTTGACCTAAGAGGTCGAGGGGTGACCTAAGAGGTCGAAGGTGATAAGGTTGACCTAGGCGGTTAAAGGTTGACCTAGGAGGTCAAAGGTAGATAACGTTGACCTAGGAGGTCAAGGGTTGACCTAAGAGGTCGGAGGCTGATAAAGTTGACCTAGGCGGTCAAGGGTTGACCTAAGAGGTCGAGGGGTGACCTAAGAGGTCGAGGGTGAAAAGGTTGACCTAGGAGGTTAAGGGTAGACCTAAGAGGTCAAAGGCGGATAAGGTTGACCTATAGTGTCAAAGGTTGACCTAAGAGGTCGAAGGTTGACCTAAGGGGGTCAAGAGCGGAGAAAGTTGACCTAGGGGGTCAAAGGTTGACCTAAGGTGGTCAAGAGCAGAGAAGGTTGACCTAGGGGTCAAAGGTTGACCTAAGGGGGTCAAGAGCGGAGAAAGTTGACCTAGGGGGTCAAAGGTTGACCTAAGAGGTTAAAAGACAAATGAGGTTGACCTAGGGGTCAAAGGTTGACTTAAATGGATAAGATTGACCTAAGGGGTCAAAGGTTGACCTAAGGGGGTCAAGAGCGGAGAAAGTTGACCTAGGGGTCAAAGGTTGACCTAAGGGGGTCAAGAGCGGAGAAAGTTGACGTAGGGGGTCAAAGGTTGACCTAGGAGGTTAAAGGTTCAGAGGGTTGACCTAGGCGGTCAAAGGTTGACCTAGGGGGCCAAAGGTTGAGAAGGTTGACCTAGGCGGTCAAAGGTTGACCTAGGAGGTCAACGGTTGACCTAAGGGGTCAAAGGCGGATAAGGTTGACCTAGGCGGTCAAAGGCTGACCTAGGAGGTCAACGGTTGACCTAAGGGGTCAAAGGCGGATAAGGTTGACCTAGGAGGTCAAAAGTTGGTAAGGGTTGACCTAGGGGGTCAAAGGTTGACCTAGGAGGTCAAAGGTAGATCAGGTTGACCTAGGAGGTCAAAGGTTGGGAAGGTTGACCTAGGAGGTCAAAGGTAGATAAGATTGTCCTAAGAGGCCAAAGGATGGTGGGATTTTGGCCAAAGCGGGCCGAGATGATAGGCCAAGATGAGGAATTTTGATAGATGGCCCACGGGGTGAGCGATGGACCTTAGAGGTCGCCTAGATGCAATGCACATTTTATTTTGCGAAATTTTTTTGCATTTATTTACATCCTAAATGGGTGGTCCGAGGAGTGTTCTAATCTCTATGTGTGGGTTGACACGGGTTAGGTTAAAGGTTCCCACCGCTCGCGGAACGTACACGGTGAGTGGAGTAGACGAGTGACTCGAAAAGAGGGCGGCAGTAGCGCACAAATTCCCGCACATCGAAAACTCCGGGTAGTAGGGACATGTGCAGTGCTGACACGGACTAGTGGTAGTGTGTGGCAAGAAACTAATTCTAAGGAGAAAAAGAGAAAAAATGATGCTATGCAATTGAAAAAATGTACAAGGGAGCATAGCATGACCTTAGTACTATAGGGGTACAAAAAATACAATGTATTGAAAAAATACAAGGTACAAATTAACATGGCAAAAATACAAGGTGCGTGTGCAAACATGGCAAAGTGTGAGGTGCATGTGCAAACATGGCAAAGTGTGAGGTGCATGTGTAAACATGGCAAAGTGTGAGGTGTATGTGTAAACATGGAAAGTGTGCATGTGTAAACATGGCAGGTGTGTGCATGTGTAAACATGGCAAGTGTGCATGTGTAAACATGGCAAGTGTGCATGTGTAAACATGGCAGGTGTGTGCATGTGTAAACATGGCAAGTGTGTGCATGTGTGAACATGGCAAGTGTGTGCATGTGTAAACGTGGCAAGTGTGTGCATGCGTAAACATGGCAAGCATCATGATGTGACGAAAGTTAGACCCACTAAGTTTGAAAAAGTTTCAAAGCAGTCCCCAGCAGAGTCGCCACTGTGAATACGTGTGTTTGAATTTGAGAATATTCATAGTAACATTGAAATATGAGAGTCGCCACGCCGTTTTAATTATAGCCAAAACATTGAGAAAAAGCATGTTTAATGGGTTCGGGGGTCAAATTACAACAAGAGAAGAATATTGGACGTTATCACTCCTATTGCCCGAATTGATCGGTCTTTCTATCATGATGAATGTGTTAGTAGTGTGTTAGTGTTTGAGACCGGATCCGAAGATTGCCTACGTTCCTCTCAATGTGAGAAGCTCAGGTCAGCGTAGTTCGAGAAGAATTTAGAATAGGCAGAAGAATCGGGATCATGCATAATGAGGGGGGATACCTAAAGATTAGGGTTTAGAAGTAGTTCCTAGATTATCCTTGGGTTGATGAACCCTCGATCATCATTGGCTATGAAATAACATGTAATTATGAAGATCACAACCCTAAATATAGCATAAATAAGGTTTTAATCTATGAACACGATGAACAAATGAAGAACATATATGAACATATGAATAAACATGCGAAGCATATGAAGAAACTATGAATAAACATGCAAGAACATGAATATTAAAGATCTACATTAGAAATAATGCAAGAACGTGAAGAAATAAGTTAGAAAACTTACCTATGTTGGCAAGAAATAACCTTCGATCTTCTTGGGATTCTTGAGAGTGTTTTTGGAGGCTTGAATGACTTGATTTGGGAGCAAAATCGTCACTTGTGAGCTCTAAATTCGGATTCCCAAAACCAATGGAATGGAGTGGTTTATATAGTAAACTGATGGGAGGATCTGATGGTCCAGATCATCCGGCGCGAGGTTGGCCGCCTGGCCATTGTTGATGCCGTTTACAATAGTGGCCGCGTGGCCAAGATCAACGCGGAGCAATGTTGGCCGCGTGGCCAAGTCTGCCGGCTGACTTGATTCTTAAGCTAGGGTTTCTGCATGGTTTTAAGGAAACCATTTATTACCTAATTTGATAGATTTTTCCATAAATGAGATATTTTGGGAATCCGGGACAAGTCTTTGCAAGGTTTCTAATTCCTATAAAGTCCTTGTATTTTGGGGAAACTCCTAATAAACTCATTTTCAGGTCGGGTACTAACACGTATCCCTTTAAGAGAATCAGACCAGCGTAGTTCAAGGATGATAGAGAATGCTGGGGGAGAATTCTAGGAGCAAAGCAAAAAGGAAACACATAATTTTGCACATAGAAGGAGAAAAAGAAAAAGAAAAATCTTTTTTTTTTTTTTTAAGATTAGAAGGGAAAGAATATGCACACACGTGAGAAAAAGATTTTTTTTTTTTTTTTTTAGTTCGTGGGTGAACCATTTTAACCATTATGTGTTTCTAAAGCCAACCCAAGATCAAGTCATGTTCGATCGAAGTCCGAATTGCCTCGCTTGAATGTTGTCGCCATGGTGTCCAACGAAATTGATGTCTAGCCCCAAGAGATTTGTCGATTATGGGGCTTCAAAAGGGACTATTGATGCCGAGATGCCAAGGGGTTGCTGATTGTAAAGCCCTTCGAATGATGTACTTTGAGTGGCTTATGAAACCCCAAAATGAATCAACTCTTAGCCCATTCAAATATACTGTCTTTTGTTGTCGACGTGGGCAAGGCCGAAGAGAAGATCATTGATACCAAGCTTTGAGAGATTGCTAAGCCCAAAATGTCATGGGCTTATCAAGTTTTTAGATGGCGGGATGTGAAGACCTTTCGATGTGAAGCCCCAAATCAGCTTAGCTTTGTACTGAGAGTGGATGCCACATCGGGTAGGGCTTTTGAAGGCGATCTCCTTCTTTCTCTTACTTGGAGATGGATGGCCCTTTTTGTGGTTGATACCCAAATGGCGGAAGGTCCATGTTGAAAATTTAGTACGGTATTCGGGAGACGTCTCGTGGGAGATGGTGATGTTGTTGCAGATGATAAGGTCTTGGCGTGATAAAGTCTCGAACGGTATGTTTGCTCGAGTCTTCTTGAGTTGAACCGACGGCGGATCTTCGGATGCAGCTTATGCTTTTGATCTTGGAGAAGGGGGTGCTGTATTGCAGAAATATTGGGATTGGCCGTAACTCTGTCTCTAGAGTTAACATATTGGCATTGCCCGCCATAACTCAGCCGGGTGAGTCTAGCATATTGAATCTTTTTCCTTTTCTCTAAGACTTCCTTCAGAATCTCGCTGTGAGTTCTAACAAGAATCATCAAATTCATTCATATCATCGGAGCCTTCATTTAAAACTAAGAGGCCTTTTGACTGGAAGTGTTGAGGGACCATTGAAGTTTGATCCCTTTCATGGAGCTATAAGACTACTCCCAAATTGCATTGCTCGGGTACCACTGCCCAAAAGCTTGTTAATTGCGAAGCCCCAATATTGCCCTTTGCTTGTATCACTGTAATGCCGTAGCCCAAAAGATTGTAGATTGAGAAGCCCCTTGAGACCTTTCAGTATAGAGCTTCAAATGTTGCTGGGGACATTGAAGTGAATTGCTTCTTGCCGAGGGAGCCTTTAAGACTTGACCGTAGCCCCTAGAGTGCCATAATTGATTAGGAGTGGAATGAGAAGGGCCTATCCTTGATCGGGGGAACAAGTATGACAAGAAGGTGTTTCTCGACATTCCTTTTGAGAGACTTTGAGGATAGTCTCACACATATTTCTCGAGCATAGCCCCTAGGGCTTATTGATTGTCAAATAAAGCAAAAGAAGCCCTTGTTCTTGAGTCACATAGCACCTAGGGCATCACCATTTGTTGAGAAAAGCAAGAGTGACTCATCCTCGTGCGAGGGAACAAACATGAGAGGACATGGAAAGATCTACTCCATTTCTCGGGAGCCTTTCGGCGTACTTTAGAAGCACATACTTGAAGAAGCTTTAAAAACTGAGACACATGTTCTTTCTATTTGCTACCCAAGCCGATTGACTAGCTAGGGATTATTTGTGCAACCTCGTGCCCTTTTATGATGGGCTCGTTCTTGGATGGGTCTTGGTTACCACGGGCCTTCTTTTCATGAACCCAAAAATGCACATTGCTGGAGAATGGTGCCAACAACCCAAAACAACCTTTGATGGTGCCATATCTTGTCGAGCCTTTTGCAATCCCAAAGTTGACTCGGTGGGGAATTGACTTGTTGAGGAGATCCAATGTAGAGCTCGTGTAGTTGTTTTCTTTAGAAGCCGGGGATCTCCATTTCTCTTTCCCTTCTCTCTCTCACTCTCTCATTTTTTTTATGACGCACCCTGTTTTTTGCCTAGACCGCCCTTTCGGGTTTTCAATCTAGCGGGCATCTCTTTTGCGTCTTTTTTTTTTACTCGATTAATGAGGAAGTGTGCATTGACTCTGGCCAAGGAGATAAGACATGTGATTTTGCGGTGAAGACCTCTTGTCACTAAAGATGAGTGACATTGACTCGACTAGGGAAGTGTCCCTAGTATTGACTTTGTATATATTTGTTGAATGACTCACGAAGGCAAGTAAGTCATTAAGAGAGAAGAGAAGGAAATCCCCAATTTGATTGCAAGAAATTGGGAGTATGCAGAAAGAATAGAAGCCCTAGACTCGATAAGGAACGGAAAGTGATTCCAAATCTAGGAAAGTTGTTCAATCTTGAGGTGATTAATTCATTGGCAAATGAATCGTACAAAGACGTCTTGACAAGTTCGAGATGAAGGTCGATCACCATAACGCGCTAGGGCTAAACATATCTTCTTTCTTGCATGAGACGGGACCCGAAGGTTGCCTACATTCCTCCAGTGTAGAGGCTCAGGTCACCGTAGTTCTTGTGGATTCTCCATTCGCCGTGATGAATTGTTGCTTCGTCGTGATTGTTGTCGATGTTGCTTCGTTTGGTGGAATGATATTGTTGTTGTGAACTTCTTTGAATGAAGGGGGATTTTTTATTATTTTTTTTTTTGTGTACTTTAACTTTTGCCTAGGTTGATTTGAGGATTTCAACCTAGCGAGCTTTTTTTTTTTTTTTTTTTTTTTTTTTTTTATCCCCTTTTGAAAACTTTGCTTCATGATTGTTGCTCCACCTTTCTTTGTCTTGATTTCGTCATTGTTGATGTCTTCGTTGTTTATGTCATCGTTGATGTTTAGCCCCTAGGCTTTCAAGCGATGGCCTTCGTTCTAAAACGTGTTTAGACATCTTTTCATCATTTTGCCAAGAATTAAATTGAACAACTTGGAAGAGTGTATGAGGACAAGAACGACTTTTTATTTGATGACTCAATGGACTCGAACATTTAACATTGGACGAGAGAAAACATTAATGCACACTTAAGAGGACTTTTGACTTTTTTTTTTATTCCTACTACTAGGTAGAGAAAGAGAAGCGGAGATTGCTATTGTAGTCCCCATTGTCGTTGTAGTCCTCATTGTCGTTGTAGCCTTCCTTGCGGCATGATCTCTTGCTCAGACCCTATTTCAAATCTGAGCCCCTTCCTTGATGAGTTCTTGCATGTTCTCACTCTCTAACTGTTGTTCTTCAACCGCGGTAAACTCGCCATTGTCAATCGAATCTTGGATGATGTCGCGGAGGGAGAAGCAATCCTCGGTGAGATGACCGCTGCATTGGTGATAGTCACACCACTTGTGGTGGGCATGGTTGCGACGTAACGGTTGTGGTTGCTTGTACCCTTTGAGAGGAGAAATTTGTCCCTTGGTTTTGAGAGCTTCGTAGGCTTTGGTGATGGTCATGCCATTGAGAGGGGTATAGACACGGTCGTTGGTGGCACCTTTGTGACTTTTGAGGGGTGAGCCACTTGAGTGTGCTTTATCGTGGACCTTTGCCTTGCTGTCGGTGAGCTCTTGCGAACGAGCCTTAAGTTCGGACACTTCTTCCTTGTGAATTTTCCTCTCGAGATCAAGACGGTCTTGCCAAAAATTATCCTTGCGGCGGGCATCCTCGACAAGTCTATCCATTTGTTCCCCCAAGGCTCTTATTATGTTGAAGAGCCTTTCGTTGGACACGGAGATGTTCTAACCCTTGTTGTTGTTGCTGTTGGAAGCCATTGGACCTATTGAGAGAACATGGTCGATCTTAGGTTGGCCCCCCAAACACCTTTTGAATAAAATGATTTCACCCACAAACAAAGGAAAAAGACTCAACCACATAAGAAAAATGAATCTTTTTTTTTATTTACAAAAGTCGGAAGGACGTGGTCCTTTTTGGGGTTTCTAGGAAATAGTGGAATCGTCACACTAGTATATAGACCTTCTCGTGGTCCCATATACTCATCGGATTCCACCACGCTTGTGAATCCTACATGTGTCGGGATTAAACTAAATTAATGTAGTAAAGCATACATGCGGGGACGGATTTTTTATTTGCGTCCATTATGACCACTTGGAGACGGATTTTATTTCGTCCAAAACAACGAGTGGCGTGTATGATTTGAAGACATTAGTTTGGGGAAATCTCGGCACATGGAAACCGACTTGAGCCACGGAGTGTTAGACCCTAACTAGAATTGTGTGGTTTGTGCTCGGCTAAAGAGAGGCTTAAAGGTCACCCCCGGCATGTAGTCGTGAACTACACCACGGGCTGAGGTTTACCGCTTCGGAAGAGTCAAGGTCGAGTGGAGCTTGAAAATTCCTAGGACGGGCCTCGACGGGTTTGGGGTTGGACTTGTGCAACTCGATAGTCAGCAGTTGATAAGAATTGTGCGCGTAGTGTGAGGTCTAACAAGTGATAAAATATTTATTTTTTTCAAAGGAAATAAAAAAAACAAATAAGCACGTATTTACAACTTTCGAATCACCCGTGTGACCGATAAAAATGAAACAGAAAATAAAAAGCAATTATGTGCAGGCCCGGTGCCCACACACTGTCAAGACTGTCCATTCTGTTCACTGTTTCTGTTCTGGAAAATTTCCCAGACGTGCGCGCTTTGGGCTTTGAGGATGGGAGGCGCGCGCCTTAGGCACTAGAGGGCAGAGGCGTCTGCTTCTGGGCAGTCCCTGCAAATCAGTGGGTTCAAGGGATTGCCTTGACCCTAAATTATAGAACCTTTCCCCTGCAGACATTGTTAGCACAGAAACATGTAATTGAAGGACGAGATGGGAGGTGGACGATTCTGGTTCAAAGGGTCGGACGCGCGCGCGTTAGGCCAAGACGGCTGAAGGCGCGCACTTCCTACCCTTTTTACCAGAATGCCCAGAAAACAGAATGAAAGAACACCAAAAGATGAAAACGCAAGTTTAACCCTCTACATCCCCAGCGGAGTCGCCACTGTAGATACCCCGGGGGTCCACGGCTTGGCTAGAGCGCGTGAATTACCTAGGATGTCTACTTGATTTTAAGAGTCTCCACCTATGTTTTAGAGGAACATAAGAAAAACCTAAAGAAAGCCAATTTTATATGTACGAAAACCAGAGATTCGGGAAGAGAAGGGTTCGGGGGTTAGGTGACGGAGTGGGAAGTACTTAAACACCCACTCTGCCCCGCTTACGCGGGTCTTGCTACTTTTGGTGTTCTTATATTTACATGTCCTTCAATTGATAAAATATGCTAACATCAACAAAGTAAAGATAAAGGGAAAATGAAATCTAAATGATTTTATTGATTGAATGTCTAATGGTTACATGTTGAATATTTGCTAAACCATTACATTAAGAGATGAAGTGGAATTAAATTGATGTTGGAATGTTGGGATGTAACCTTGGCCAAACTTCAATAGTGAAGTGGCCTTTTGGTTGTATCCCTTTTATGGAGATTGCATACTAGTAGGACACAAATAAAATAAGAGGATAGAAAAGTGGTACCTTTAGAAAAGGGACTTTTAACTTGGACTTGAAAATGGTGTTGTTGTAGGGAAATTGTTGTAGAACAATTTGTGTAGAGTCTTGTCACGAAGAACTCTTGTAGGGAGAATTTGTGTATAGAATTGTGTATAGTATGTGTGTAAGAAAAGTTTCAAGTCTAAGAAGAAAGTCCAAGAGAGGTAAAAGAGAGATGAAAAGAGATCAAAAAGAGATGAAGAAGAGGCCCAAAAGAGATGAAGAAGAGCTCCCTACCAATGGTGGATTGGAGGGGTTTTTATAGTTGAAAGGAGATGTTTTTGGTGCCAAGACGGAGTCACAAAGATCATTTTCCCGGGCAAAATCATATAAAATGAGCAAGGGAGAGATTCTTGGACAGAATCTATAACTGACAAGCCCAGACGCGCGCGCATCCCGTATAGTCGGCGGGAGGCGCGCGGTTCTGGCCCCAAAGGGTGGAGGCGCGCGACTTCAAAATGGCGATTTTGACATAATGGACTAGAAAGTTAACTCTGTTGTGTAGTTTAGTCCAAAACTGACGGAATCAGTTAAGAACTTAACCGAACTAACAAAAATTAACAAAACCAAGTAAAGTAAAAATACTATGTATGCAATCGGGACATGAGAGGTCCAAGGCGGGGTGTCTACACAAGGTTTAACTTTGGTCAACTCCACCTTTGGGGAATTTGACGGGAAAACTGGTCTTACGTCCCACTAAGGACGGCCGGGACAAAGGCTTGAACCTAAAGAGACCATTCTGGGTCAAGGCTTGGTCAACTCCATCTTTGGGGAGTTTGACGGGAAAACTGGTCTTACGTCCGACTAAGGACTGTCGGGGACAAGGACCTCAACCTATAATGACTATTCTGAGTCAAGGTTTAACTTGGGTAAACTCCAACTTTGGGGAGTTTGATGGGAAAACTGGTCTTACGTCCGACTAAGGATTGCTGGGGACAAGGATCTCAACCTATAATGACTATTCTGAGTCAAGGTTTAACTTGTGTCAACTCCAACTTTGGAGATTTTGACGGGAAAAATGGTTTTACGTCCGACTAAGGATGGCCGGGGATAAGGACTTCAACCTATAATGACCACTCTGGGTCAAGGCTTAGCTTGAGTCAACTCCACATTTGGGGAGTTTGACGGGAAAACTGGTCTTACGTCCCACTTAGGACGGCCGGGGACAAGGACTTCAACCTATAATGACTATTCTGAGTCAAGGTTTAACTTGGATCAACTCCACCTTTGGGGGTTTTGACAGGAAAACTGGTCTTACGTCCCACTAAGGACGGTCGGGGACAAGGACTTCAACCTATAATGACTATTCTGAGTCAAGGTTTAACTTGGATCAACTCCACCTTTGGGGGTTTTGACAGGAAAACTGGTCTTACGTCCCACTAAAGACGGTCGGGGACAAGGACTTCAACCTATAATGACTATTCTGAGTCAAGGTTTAACTTGGGTGAACTCCACCTTTGGGAGTTTGACGGGAAAACTGGTCTTACGTCCCACAAAGGATGGCCGGGGACAAAGGCTTTAACTTAACATGACCACTCTGGGTCATTTTAACTTGACCCCTTTTGGGTCAAAGTTTGGACTTTGGTGAACTCAACTCTACGGGATGCCTGACACTTTTTCTTGACACCGGGGGAGAGCCTAGGGGCGACCTTTGTGGATGAAAAATTCCAATATTTTGGAAAATTATTCTTTGATCAAAAGTATTTTGCTTGAAACATTGTTTTTGACAAATGACGCCAAATGGGAAAATTTGGAAATGCTTATTTCTAAAGGCAAATCTTTTAACGAAGCATGTTAGTCAAATTCTTGATTTTAACTTAACCATGAGGTTTGTCATGCATAAAGTCCTTTGGAGCTTTGTCCATTTCTTAGGAGTGATCGATAATAGAGAACCCCTTGTTTGTTGATGTTGGGGTAGCCCCATGTCCTTGTTGTCATTGGTGTCGGGGTAGCCCCATGCCTTTGTTGTCGTCGATGTGGAGGTAGCCCCATGTCCTTGTGGTTGTTGATGTCGGGGTAGCCCCGTGTCCTTGTGGTTGTTGATGTCGGGGTATGTTGGGTATGCCCACTTATATCTCAATTTCAATGTAATAGGATTGATTAGATTTGATTGATCTATCACCTAAGTTTTATTTCATGGACTTTAGACCCACATGTAAGAAGTATTTATACTTCATTTTTTAGGTTGTCCATTGTAATAGAACATGCTTAGGAATAGGGCTAGAAGATCAAGATTCAAGAAAATCACATTTTAGGTTTGAGCTACGCGCCATGCGCCTCTTCATTTTTGCGCCATGCGCCTTTCCAGCGCGCGCGCACAAGGTAATGCGCCTAGCTATGCTACGCGCCTCTTAACTCACGCGCCTCAAAGGAATGTTTTTAACACTCAGTGATTTATTGAAGATTCAAACTACGCCAATGATCCAACGGTGGTTAAATAACACGTATGCACTCGCATCTAAGGACATCTGTCCATAACGGTCATATTTGTGTTATGTGTCTAATGGCTATAAAAGGACACGTGCTCCACTCAATGAGCGACAGTACATCCGTCCTTTCTCTGACTCACCAAGGATTTCCAACGGCTAGTTTTTGGGGCTCTACTATAAATACCCCATAACTTCAACCATTTGAAGTTGCTAAGAATTTCAAGAATTTCTCTCTCAAGCATTTGTTGAAGATTTGAAGATTGCCTTTGTTATTTCCAGAATTCTCAAGAACATCTTCATAACTTCATCCTTAGCCCAGATCCTCAAGCTATAACACTTTAGTTTTCTCGTGCTCTCAATCTCAAATATCTAAAGAGCCTTGATACTAAAATCACACACGCATCTTTTTAAGTTTGATCACTTAGATCTTTCTTTAAGAGATACACCGGTTATTGTTTTGGATTTGTTCATTCATAGAAATAGATCTTGAGTTAGTGTATAAGCTCAAAAGTTGTAATTTGTAATACTCTCTCATTATATAAGATCTCCATTAGAAATCCAAGACTAACCATCTTGGTAGAGGACGTAGATCATTTTCCCGATCGAACCTCTCCAAATAGCTCTTGTTCATATCTTGCTATTTCTTTACAAGTTCATATCATATCTAACTACTTGCTTGTTTATTTATTGTAGATTGATTGATTGAATTGTGTTGTGTTTGTTATATCATTTGCCTTAGTTTCTTATTTCACCCACTTTAAGACAAAATACTTAGAGTGTGTGTGCGCCCCCTTAATCATACTTTGCGCCTATTTACATTACAAAATTCCGTTGTGCATTTCACTCACTCACTTAGGCGCATATCATAACGCTTACTTGATAAAGTGCGCATTTGCAATTGAGTTTATAAAGGGTACAAAAATAATTTTAAAACAGCTATTCACCCCCCCCTCTAGCTATTTTTCAAGCTTAACAGCTTGGGTGCCTATTCTAAATGGCAAACTCAAAACCTATGGCAACTGCAAACTACACTCACGTTCTGGTCTTTGATGAAGATCATTTTGACGTGTGGAAATTCAGCATCTTAACTCATCTCAACTCAATCGATGAAAGACTTCATGACACCGTGGTTTATGGACCTTACATTCCTATGAAAGCGAATCCAAATCTGCGCACAAATGTTGTTCAACCAACCGTCAAGAAACCAAAAGAAGAATGGGCTGAGGAAGAAACAAGAAGAGTTGCAAATGATGGCAAAGCAAGAAACATACTTCTAAGCACTCTAAGAACGGCTATGAAACAACAAGTCATGCATTGTGCTACCACCAATGAGCTATGGGATGCTATTGAAGAGCCTATAGAAGGAGACACCGTCTGCAAGGAGAACAAGAAATATGAAGTACAAAAGAGATTCAACAATTTCTCTCAACTCCCCGGTGAAACTTTAAGACAAACTTATGAACGCTACTGTGAAATTATAAATCCATGTATTGTTGGGGTGCAACCCAAAGTCCCACATCGGCAATTAAGGAAACAATTGCAAGGTATATAAGAGCACCCACTCACTTCATTAGTATGAGGCCTTTTGGGAGTTGACCCAAAAACAAATCCGTGCGGGCTGGGCCCAAAGCGGACAATATCATACTAATGTGGGAAAGTGCTGGTGGTGGTCGCGGTCCCTACAAGTGGTATCAGAGCCTGGTTCGAATGGGCCCGACCGGGTGGACCGTGTGTGTGCTTTATATGGTGGGGTTCCCCTTGTGCGACATAGCGAATCGAGTCTTGCAATCGAGGGCGATGGTGTTTCGCGGGCGGTTGGTACAATCGAGGGCGGTGGTGTTCCGCAGGCGGTTGGTGCAATCGAGGGCAATGGTGTTTCGCGGGCGGTTGGTACAAGCTTTCGCCGATATGGGCCAGAGGAAACACTGCGGGCCATAGCGGTGTGGTCCTTGGTTTGAGGGGAGGATTGTTGGGGTGCAACCCAAAGTCCCACATCGGCAATTAAGGAAACAATTGCAAGGTATATAAGAGCACCCACTCACTTCATTAGTATGAGGCCTTTTGGGAGTTGACCCAAAAACAAATCCGTGCGGGCTGGGCCCAAAGCGGACAATATCATACTAATGTGGGAAAGTGGTGGTGATGGTCGCGGTCCCTACAACTGGTATCAAGAGCTCTGGTTCGAGATCAGGGTTAATCGTAAGATTGGTTTATCAAGCGATTGGGTGTTGTCAAGCAATCAAGAATGGGCAAGGACAAACAAGCGGTGGAGAAATTTGATGGTTCTGACTACGGTTTTTGGAGGATGCAAATAGAGGATCTTTTGTACAACAAAGATCTCTATAAGCCTCTAAAGGGTGTCAAACCGGAAGGAGAAAAGCAAGAAGATTGGGATCTCATGGATCGGAAAGCCTTAGGGGTAGTTTGATCTACTTTGTCAAAGTGGATCGCGAAGACTACCAGGAAGGCGAAAACCACCAAGGAGCTATTGGATTATCTTACTGAGAGATTTGAAACTCCATCTGCTGCAAATAAGGTTGATTTGATACGCAAGATGGGTAGTCTCAAGATGCAAGAGGGAGGATCCATAGCTAAACACATCGATGAGTTTATGGATATTATAGACTCATTGACTGCGTTGGAGATTACTTTCGGTGACGAGGTTCATGCGTGTTTATTGCTAGCGTCCTTACCAAGAAGTTGGAGCGGAACGGTGACAGCGTTAAATGCTTCAGCGGGTAAGAACAAATTGAAGTATGATGATGTTAAGGACTTCCTCTTGGGTGAAAAGAATCGCATAAAGAAGTTGGGGACACCGTCTACTTCGGAATCGGTCTTGGCTACAACTAGTAGGGGAAGACCGGGTTCTAGCAATACAGGGAGAACAGGGTCAAGGGAAAGTGTAATCGGGGGTGGGGATCAGTATGAGGAGAACAAAGAAAGACCAAGGGTTGCCAGAGGATCGGTAGAGTGCTATCATTGTAAGGAGTTAGGACACTACAAGAGGGATTGTCCCATGCGAGGGGATAAATCGGCGAATGTGATAATCGAAGGTGACGATATACTGATTCTGAGTGTTAGTAGTGCGCTAGAATCATGGGTGCTGGATTCGGGGGCATCATTCCACTCATGCGGGCATGCAGGAGCGATGGAAAATTACACTTCCGGTGATTTCGGTAAGGTCTATCTGGCGGATGGCGAGCCTTTGGAAATCAAGGGGAAGGGGGATGTCAGAATAGGAGCATCGGACGGGAACGTCTTACATCTACACGGGGTCAGTCACATTCCGGGTTTGAAAAATAATCTGATATCAGTTGGGCAGCTGGGTGAAGAAGGTTACACGGTAACTTTTAGCTGCAGGAACTGGGTTATTGCCAAGGAGGATCGTGAGGTCGCTCGGGGTAATAGGGAAGGAAGACTGTATTTGGCGGGAAACACCAAGGGTAGTATCGCGGTGGCGACGGCCAAGGGTGATACGGAATTGTGGCACTGTCGATTGGGTCACATGAGTGAGAAGGGGGATCACACGGATTTGTGTGGATCGGCTCCGGTAACTTCTCGGGTTGGTGTGTCAAATTACATGACCTTCATTGATGATTCGACAAGGAAGGTCCGGGATTACTTCTTAGAAGGGAAAGATGAATCTTTCAGGATGTATAAGAAGTGGAAGGCCTTGGTGAAGAATCGGAGGGGACTCAAGGTTAAAAGCTTGATGTCTAATAATGGTGGAGAGTATGAGCTTCGGGAGTTCAAGGAATGCGGGGATGCGAATGTGATTTGCATGGATATTCCAAACTCGGGTGGGAGCGAGACGGTTCATGATGGCCAAGGTCAAGGGGTCACTGAAGATGAACCACATACTCTAGGACCGGATAAACCGCTGCGTGGATCTAACGGAGAGTGTAGATCGGAGGACAAGGCTCTAGGTTTCTCAAGCAGGGATAAGTGGAGGCTGCGGATAGCTTCAACGGGGCTTGGAGAATAGGAGAGCGGGAAGGCACTACCATGATTGAGGTGAGCACTAGGAAGACACCAAGGATGAGTTGAAGACGGATACGGGGTTTGTATACGCGGTTGATCTCTAGGTGGGAGATTGTTGGAGTAGAGATCCTAATGGAAACAAAGGGAGAAAATCTGGCGGATTCCAAGCGGGCGCCTGGTAAACTACCAGGCGGGCGCCCGGTCTCGACAGAAAGTCTGGATTCTGGAATAACCAAGTAAGCGGGCGCTTGGGCATATACAGGCGGGCGCCTGGAATGTTGGGAAAGTGCAGATTTTCAGGATTCCTCTTATGTTTATGTTTAGGTCTTATTCTAGGTTTGCTATATAAATAATGTTCCGCCCCCATACTCATTGTAACTCAGATTTAACATATTATAGTGCAAGATCCTGGCTTGGTAGTGCCCCCAGACGTAGTCAAACATATTGACGAACTGGGTAAACAATTTCTTGTGTTCGTTTTGTCTTGTGCTTTGGTTTCTTATTTCTTGTGCTTGTTTGTGGTGCCGGGTTTTCTTGCGATTTTCTTGGGTGTTGGGTGTTGGAGGGCCATATCCCCAACATGTATTTCACTTGGCATGAAGTTTTCTAACAAGGATTTGAATGTCAATTTTCTCCAAGCTTTTGGATCAAGATACCTACATAAATCCAGCGCTCTTGAAGACGCCGGAACTTTAGATGTATGGACTTTAAGGAACCTTTACGCAAATCTCAAAGTTTATGAGCTCAAACTTCAGGGAATTAGTGATACTGAAGGAAAATCAAAATCCATAGCAATGGTGGCGCAAAGAAAAGAGGCGCATGTTTCTGCGCCTGCGCCTACTCATGATGAGAAAAGTTTCGATCCCAAAATTTCTACTTCTGAGCTATTGGACATGGACGATGAAGACTTTGCTTTATTTGTGAAGAGATTCCAGAAGTTTAGAAAATTTACCAAGCCCGGCTCAACCAGCAAATTTCAAGGATCTACCAGCAGAGCTCCTCTAAAGTTCACGAGGAGCAGCGACTCAAAAAGAAAAGAAGACATTGTTTGTTTTAATTGCAGGAAACCAGGACACTTTGCTTCAAGCTGCCCAACTCCAAAGTTTGAATATATGCAGAAGAAGAGCAGCCATACTCCCAAGTTCTCTCCCAAATTCAGTCGTCATAAGGGAATGGTTGCGGAAGAAGAAGCACCAGCAAATGAGCAGAACACTTGGATTGAAACAGACTCAGATGAGAGCGATGAAGATTCCGATGATGGACTCGTTTGTTTGATGGCAAATGATGATGAAGTTGATACTTATGATTCTGATGATGACTTCTCCAAGGATGTTCCTGATATGAATGCCTTGAATAAACCTATCAAGAAATCTGCAGGTTTTCAAGAAGTGAAAAGGAAGAAAGGACCAACCATCAGCGAGCTCGTTGAACAAGGATTTCTCACTCCGGCTCAAAGTGATGGTGGATTGTTATTCTCACGATGTGATCTAAGTGTAAGGAACAAGTTTAGAAAAGGAGCTTACATCAGACCTCAAGTTGAACCAACTGCTCCAATCTCCAAAATCAATGATGATGAAGTGATTGCTGAACAAGAAAAAATGTTCAAAAAGGCTGAAAAGGTAATCACTAGATTTGATAGTATGAAGGAAGCTTTAGCACTATCATGTGATGAAATGTCCCAGCTTAAGACCGAGAAATCTCTACTTAAATCTGAACTCACCCTCCTTAAGGAGCAGATAAAGAGCATGACTCCTCTTACTGTTAAAAACACTTTTCTAACAGAACAGAACTCACCTCTTAAAGTTTAAAACGATGAATTGGTTGCTCAAATTACTGATCTTAAAAAGATTACAAATGAGTGGTCCAATACTCGTGTCACTATGGAGAATATATTTGAGTCCCAAAAAATCAGTGGTGATAAAAGTGGCTTGGGATTCTCATCAACTAGTGACAACTTTAAATGTGATGTCTGTGCTGAAAGAGATAGTGAATTTACTAACCAGCAAACTTTTGAAATTCCCAAGGAAAAACATTCTAATTCAATGGGTAAAGGACAGGAAAAAGTCAAGAGACAAACATTCCATTATGTCTACCCAATGAAGCAATTTGGGAAAGCTAATGGGAAAGATATAGCTACAGATGAATCATCCTCTAGCAAAATCCCTCTTGAAACGAAGCGCGCTCCTTCTCCGAGTGCTCATTATGCGCCTAGGAGCCACGCGCCTCATCGCCGTGCACCTCCTAGCCCTATGCGCCCTCCTAGATCAAGCGCTCAAAAATTTCAAAAGAAGGATTTTGTTAAGCCTAGTCCATCTGACCCAAAGAAGAATGCTATCCCAAAGAAAAGTAAAGAATTTGTGAAAACTCATGTGATTGGTGGCTTTCATCATTGTTCCATTTGTGATTGTTCTGGACACAAGGCCGTGGAATGCCTTTTGCGGTTCACTCCCAATGCCAAAGGACGTAAAAACCCTAAGGTCAAGCAAGAGTGGGTTGTCAAAAGTTGCTAACCCTAGGACCCAAAAGGAATAAAGGGGACCTGCTTAAATGTCTATATTTCAGGTTCTTTGTTTCATGGATGGATCTTCAAAATCTAGAAATTATGAATGGATTCTTGATAGTGGGTGTTCAAGACACATGACTGGAGATGAATCCTTATTAGAAGATGTCCATGAAGAAAGAGGTCCCTCAGTAACATTTGGTGATAATAACAAAGGTCAAGTTGTTGCATATGGAAAGCTCAAGAAAGACAAAGTGTGCATTGAAAGAGTCTTTCTCGTCGAAGGGCTCAAGCACAATTTATTATCCATATCTCAATTCTGCGACAAATGATTAGAATGCCATTTCACCTCAACTCAATGTCTTATCAAGAATGGAAAAACTGGAGCTACATTACTCACAGGATATCGTAAGACAAATATTTACATTATTGATTTCCATAGTATGAACTCTAGTACTAATCTTTGTTTTGTAGCTAAAAGTGTGAGCGAAAATAGTTGGCTGTGGTACAAATGCTTAAGTCACTTGAACTTCAAATATCTATCTAAACTCAGCAGGACTAACCTTGTTAAAGGACTTCCCAAGGTTGATGATCATCATGACAAGAAGTGCGCCGCATGTCAACTTGGCAAACAACCGAAGAAATATTTCTCCAGCAAGACCAATCCTTCAACTTCTAGATGTTTGCAACTGCTCCACATTGATCTATTTGGACCAGTCACCACTGCAAGCATTCGAAAGAACAAATATACTCTAGTTGTGGTGGATGATTATTCAAGATACACATGGGTGAAAATGATGATCTCAAAAGACGATTGTTACGACATCTTGACCACCTTATTTCGACTGCTCCAAACCTAAAAAGAAGATGACATCGTTAGTGTTAGATCCGACAATGGAACAGAATTCAAAAACAACGGTGTTGCTTGATATTGTGAAGATCATGGGATAGATCACAACTTTTCAACAGCTGGAGTTCCTCAACAAAATGGGGTTGTGGAAAGAAAGAATAGAACGTTGATTGAAGCGGGAAAGACGATGATAGCTGAAGCGAAATTGCCTAAGTACTTTTGGGAAGAAGCTATCAACACAGCATGTTTTACTCAAAATCGTTCCCTCATCAACAAACTTCATAACAAGACCCCGTATGAACTTTGGCGTGGTAGAACTCCCAACATTGCATTCTTCAAGATCTTTGGTTGCAAATGTTATATCCTCTACAACGGAAACGAACATAGAAGTAAATTCGATGCCAAAGCCGACGAAGGTATTTTTGTTGGGTATGCCAAACATTCTAAAGCTTTTCGCGTTTTTAATAGAACTACTTTAGTGATAGTTAAATCTGTACATGTTACATTTGATGAACATTCTCTCCTTGAGCCACATTTGGCTCCAAATGTTGCTGATGATTCTGTTGAGCTTAATGATACAGGTGCTCCTATTTATGTTGCGCCTACACAAGAACAAAATCTATCAACTCAAGGAAATCCATCAACATCAGTTGCTCCAAATTCCTCATATGGCGTGCCCCATGAGTCATCAGCTGCACCTCACTCACATGTTGTGCCTCTTGATGCCTCTCATGCGCATATATCTTCAGCTGCATCTGGTGTAAATCCAAGGTTCAACTCTACACCAATTCAACCCCCAAATTTTGATGATTTAGAATCTGGTGAAGATGTACCAATTGAAGACCTTCAAGTTACTACGACTCAACCTAACTTACCTCCTGAAATTCGTGAAGTTAGAGGCCACCCAATCAATAATATCATTGGTGATCTAAACGTTGGTGTTCGTACAAGGAGAGCTATAAACTTTGATGCTTACACTGCATTCATCTCTCAAATTGAACCAAAGAAGGCTGATGAAGCGCTCCAAGATCCTAATTGGGTTGTTGCAATGCAAGAAGAAATCAATCAATTTGAATGATGTAAGGTTTGGACTCTTGTTCCAAGACCAAATGATTAAGGAGTGATTGGTACGAAATGGGTGTTCAGAAACAAGATGGATGAGAATGGAACCATCACAAGAAACAAAGCTAGATTGGTTGCACAAGGCTATAGGCAAGAAGAAGGAATTGATTACGATGAAACGTTTGCGCCCGTAGCAAGACTTGAAGCTATCAGATTATTTCTAGATTACGCAGCTCACAAGAACTTCAAGCTATATCAAATGGATGTGAAGAGCGCGTTTCTTAATGGTGAACTCCAAGAACAAGTCTACGTTGCTCAACCACCTGGGTTTGAAGATTCACAATTTCCAAATCATGTGTACAAACTCCAGAAAGCTTTGTATGGACTCAAACAAGCACCAAGAGCATGGTACGATACACTATCAAAGTTTCTCATTGAAAAAGGCTTCACTCGTGGTAAAATCGATACAACTCTTTTCATTGCCAAACATAATGGTCATAAATTAATTGTTCAAATTTATGTTGATGATATTTGTCACGACCCGAAATCTAGGCTCTATTTTATTCATAATAAATAATTATTATTTATTTATTTGCTTATTTATTTATTTAAATTATTATTTATTTAAATATTTATGTGTGCATTTTATGTTTCATAATGATTTATACCTAGCATTTTATTTGGGTCATTTGTGCTAGTGTAGAAATATTGGGTCTTAGTTGTTAGTGGAGAGTATTGAGTTGGGTAGTATTGAGGAGGGGGTCTATGTGTAAGTTTTTTAAATCATACTCCTACCCTCTCCCTACACCTCCTTCTCCCTCACCCTACTCCCTCCCATTCCCAGAAATCTCTCTCTCTCTCTCCATTGATTGGGTAAGTTTTCTTCTCTATCTTCTCTCTTCATTTTCTTCCTCTTCCTCTCATAATCTTTCATTTCTTAAAACTCGAAATGTGTTTAGATCGTCGATAGGATCGCGTAGAACCAAAAAGAATTGAATTCCGTCATCTTTGAGAATTTTCAAGTAAGTTACTTTTTCCCCATTTTGATGCTAAAATGTTCATATCATGTTTTTATAATGTTTGATGTGTTATATTTGAAGTTTGGTTGAATTTAGAATTTATTTGGAATTTATTTGAGTTTTGGTCAAAAATGGTGATTTTATAAATGTTGGGTTTGATTCTTGATTTTGGTTGTTATATGAGTCTTTTTGGACTTATAAGTTGTTTTGGTACATTAGTATGCTAGTTAGAGGGTTGGATTTTGGTTGAAATGTGTTTTGGTATGAAAATGGAAGAACCCAGTTTGTTATTCCCGATTTCCAGCAGTTCAGAAGATTGGACGACCGCCCAAAAATGTCTGGGCGACCGCACATCTATATGAAAGCTTTTGTTCTTGTTTGAGGGCTTGTTTGGGCGACCGCACAGTCCCTGGTGGGCGGCCGCACAGAACATCTGAAAGTTTTCATTTGTTATTTCGTGTGATTGAAGAATGCGTTTTGGTCCAAGTCTTGGGTGTCCTTCTAGTTGACCTTAGTGATCATTGTAGTACACTCTAGTGATAGAATTGGGTCCTTGTGATTAAATTTGTGTTTGAAATTAATTAAGTGTTAATTGAGATTATTGGAACACTTTAATTGTGCGTTGTGGGTACATTTCACTTTCTTGGTGACTTCTTGGTATGATTCCCTACTTTGGAATCCTTTGTTGTTTATCGTGCTAAAATATTATTACTTAGCATTTATTTGGAAGCCCAGCTGGCATATTTGTTGCATCGGGCGATGGGAAAGATTATAATGGCAAAGCCAAGTCCATTATAATGTTGACCATTGTTTTGCCCCCTTCTATACCCCTTTTCCAGATTGGCCTTGGAAGGGATAAGTTAGCTTCCTTTGTGAATGTATCTAGCAATCGGGCATGACTTTGTGTCATGGCTCTTGTCCCTTGTGACACTTTTATGGTTATTGGTTCCAGTACCGGGGATTTCTCTTCTGCTTTAATGCTATTATGAAGATATTGATGGTTGATTATTGAAGCTGCGCAGCGATCCTTTATTTGGATGTACCGGTTTGGAAAACCTTGGCTATATCCTTTGTTATGTGTTTATTTCCGCTGCTATCTGTTATGTGATAACTGCTATGTGTTATCTCTGATTTATTATTGTATATTGCATCATAGCATGTCATGTAGTTGCATTAGTAACTTATTGAGATTTATCTCACCCCCTTTCTTTTATCTTTGCTTTTCCTTAACCCCCCCCAGGTGCTAAGGATTAGTCTCGCTGATCACGAGAAAGAGGACATCGAGTGTGGATACATTCTTTTGGGAAAGGTTGTTATAGGTTGGTTTACATTATATAAATGTGTAACCTTTTTGGGATAGTTGTACCAATCAATGACGTCATTAAGAATTGTATATTTATATTTTGTTGGGCATAAACTTGTGGAAGTTTATGATAGTTGTATTTGGATTTTGTCAAACTTGGATTTGTAAAACTTTGGATCATCACCTTTTTGTATCAAATGGAATTTTTAACTTTAGTATTTCTTAGTTTTGGTCTTAAGTCGACGTCCAGCTCGCAGTCTCGGGCCCGCGGGGTCCGGGGTCGCGACAGTTGGTATCAGAGCCTATGGTTTGGCTCTAAGTATAAGTCTAGGTGGACTAGTATGACCTAGGTGGGTAGTTGTGTTCGGAGTGAGTAACGGTTGATGTCTTATGCAGGTAATTACTCGCAATGTCTGGAAGAAGAAACAGAGGAGGTACTAGTGGGGCACATAATCAGAATGACACAAGGGAAGAAGCACGTGCCATGTTTCAAGGCATGTTCGAGGCGGCCATGAAGGCCATACATGATCAAGGTCCGAGGGTAGAACAAGCACCACCCCGCTATGGATTGGAGAAATTTCTGAAGTTGAAACCGGTTGAATTCAATGGGGAACCCGATGTAAGGAAAGCGGAGTTATGGATTGAGTCGATGGAGAAGATTTATGAGGTATTTGGTTGCACGGATGAGGACAAGGTCCGGTTCGCGGCTTACAAACTTGTGGGAGCCGCCGAGCATTGGTGGAAAGGTGTCAAAGCTAGTTGGGATGACACTCACACGGTGTATACGTGGGAGTTGTTTGTGCGTAAGTTTAAAGAGCATTTCATTCCGGTTGTTGATCAAAACCAAAAAGGAGATCGAGCTACTCAACCTAGAGCAAGGTTTGTTGTCTATAGCACAATACTCAGCTAAGTTCATAGAATTAGCCTGATATTGTGACTATTTGGTGAGGACCGAGGAACAAAAAGCTATGAGATTCATTCGAGGATTGAAGACCTCCATCAGGACTCAACTTATTACCCAACGGATTGTGACCTTCCAAGATGCGGTAGACCGAGCCTACTTGATAGAGCAAGATATTGGGGAGCACAAAAGGAAGACCGAAGTTGTGAATACGGGTAAACCGGGAAGCCATGCTAAATCTCAACCTCAACACCGTTCCGACAACCGAGGTAACCCGGGAGCATCATTTCAGTTTAAGGGGCAGACCACATCGAGGAATCCGGGTACTACTCCGGGGATTCAGATTAGGAAGCCTTTTACCTTTTGTCAGAAGGTAGGCCATTCGGAGGATAGGTGTTGGAAAAAGCAAGGCAAGTGCACCAATTGTGGTGAAATGGGGCACTTTGCGAGAGAGTGCACGAGGTACCGAGGTCAGTCATCCGGGTCAGGGGTTGGTACTAATCAGAGTCAGAAAAGGGATGCCGCTGGAAAGCCCAAAGTTCAAGGAAAGGTTTATGCCATGAATCAACAACAAGCTACCGATGATCCATCCGTTATTGGAGGTATTGTTTCTGTGTCTAATGTGAGCGTACGAGCGTTAGTAGATCCAGGATCATCTCATTCATACATTTCTGTGCAATTTAGGGTATCTCCGACCCTAATTCAGAGGATAAAGGAAGCGCAGAAATAAGATCCCGAGTTGGTGAAGATAATGGGTAAATTGAAGGAAAAGAACTTCGAGGATTTTTCTTTGAGTTCGAGTGGAGTTTTGACTTTCCGTGGTCGTTTGTGCGTACCCGATGTTGGTGGAATAAAGAGGCAAGTTTTAGATGAGGGTCACAAATCGAGGTATACTATTCATCTGGGCAGTACGAAGATGTATCAGGATTTGAAGCAACAATTTTGGTGGATTAATATGAAGAGAGAAATAGCCGAGTACGTTTCGAAGTGTTTAACTTGTCAGCAGGTCAAAGCCGAGCATCAGAGACCCGCGGGACTACTTCAGCCGTTAGAGATTCCCGAGTGGAAATGGGAGTATGTGACTATGGATTTCGTTACGGGACTACCTCGTACCCGTAGGAAGTATGACAGTGTTTGGGTAATAGTGGATAGATTGACCAAGAGTGCCCATTTCTTGCCTATTGATATCAGATATTCGATGGAGAAGCTTGCGACCCTTTACATTGATGAGATCGTTAGATTGCATGGGGTTCCGGTTAGCATTGTGTCAGATCGAGACCCGAGGTTTACTTCTAGATTCTGGAAGGCGTTTCAGGAAGCTTTGGGTACAGATTTGCGATTCAGTACAGCTTTTCACCCCCAGACCGACGGTCAATCCGAGAGGACTATTCAGATTCTTGAGGATATGTTGCGAGCGTGTTCGATAGACTTTTCCGATTCTTGGGATTCACACCTACCGTTAGTGGAGTTCTCTTACAACAACAGTTATCAGGCTAGTATCGAGATGGCACCGTTTGAGGCCTTGTATGGGAGGAAATGTAGATCACCTATTTGTTGGGATGAGGTTGGTGAAGCGAAGATTATGGGTATTGATTTGCTTCAGGATTCAGTTGAAAAGGTTAGAGTTATCCGGGATCGATTGAAAACAGCCCAGAGTCGACATAAGAGCTACGCAGATAACCGAAGGCGAGATCTTAGTTTTCAGACAGGTGATCTTGTGTTCTTGAAAGTATCTCCGAAGGTGGGTATTCGAAGGTTCGGGAAGAAGGGTAAATTGGCTCCGAGGTTTATTGGCCCGTTTGAGATTTTGGGAAAGGTTGGACTTTTAGCGTATCGTCTTGCGTTACCGCCATCTTTGGACCGGTTACATAGTGTCTTTCACGTTTCTATACTTCGGAAGTATGTTCATGATCCATCTCACGTGTTACCGAGTGTACTGAAGGATATAGAGCCCGATATGACTTATGAGGAACGACCGGTTCGGATCTTAGATTCTAAAGTCCAAGAGTTGAGGAACAAAAGCATTGCGTTGGTTCGAGTTCTTTGGAGGAATCATAACATCGAGGAGTCGACGTGGGAGCTCCGAGATGAGATCGAGAGGAAATTTCCGTGGCTTTTTGTTTAAGGTGAGTCTCGTTAAAATTCGGGTCGAATTTTCTTTAAGGGGGAGTGAATGTCACGACCCGAAATCTAGGCTCTATTTTATTCGTAATAAATAATTATTATTTATTTGCTTGTTTATTTATTTAAATTATTATTTATTTAAATATTTATGTGTGCATTTTATGTTTCATAATGATTTATACCTAGCATTTTATTTGGGTCATTTGTGCTAGTGTAGAAATATTGGGTCTTAGTTGTTAGTGGGGAGTATTGAGTTGGGTAGTATTGAGGAGGGGTCTATGTGTAAGTTTTTTAAATCATACTCCTACCCTCTCCCTACAACTCCTTCTCCCTCACCCTACTCCCTCCCATTCCCAGAAATCTCTCTCTCTCTCTCCATTGATTGGGTAAGTTTTCTTCTCTATCTTCTCTCTTCATTTTCTTCCTCTTCCTCTCATAATCTTTCATTTCTTAAAACTCGAAATGTGTTTAGATCGTCGATAGGATCGCGTAGAACCAAAAAGAATTGAATTCCGTCATCTTTGAGAATTTTCAAGTAAGTTACTTTTTCCCCATTTTGATGCTAAAATGTTCATATCATGTTTTTATAATGCTTGATGTGTTATATTTGAAGTTTGGTTGAGTTTAGAATTTATTTGGAATTTATTTGAGTTTTGGTCAAAAATGGTGATTTTATGAATGTTGGGTTTGATTCTTGATTTTGGTTGTTATATGAGTCTTTTTGGACTTATAAGTTGTTTTGGTACATTAGTATGCTAGTTAGAGGGTTGGATTTTGGTTGAAATGTGTTTTGGTATGAAAATGGAAGAACCCAGTTTGTTATTCCCGATTTCCGGCAGTTCAGAAGATTGGGCGACCGCCCAAAAATGTCTGGGCGACCGCACATCTATCTGAAAGCTTTTGTTCTTGTTTGAGGGCTTGTTTGGGCGACCGCACAGTCCCTGGTGGGCGGCCGCACAGAACATCTGAAAGTTTTCATTTGTTATTTCGTGTGATTGAAGAATGCGTTTTGGTCCAAGTCTTGGGTGTCCTTCTAGTTGACCTTAGTGATCATTGTAGTACACTCTAGTGATAGAATTAGGTCCTTGTGATCAAATTTGTGTTTGAAATTAATTAAGTGTTAATTGAGATTATTGGAACACTTTAATTGTGCGTTGTGGGTACATTTCACTTTCTTGGTGACTTCTTGGTATGATTCCCTACTTTGGAATCCTTTGTTGTTTATCGTGCTAAAATATTATTACTTAGCATTTATTTGGAGGCCCAGCTGGCATATTTGTTGCATCGGGCGATGGGAAAGATTATAATGGCAAAGCCAAGTCCATTATAATGTTGACCATTGTTTTGCTCCCTTCTATACCCCTTTTCCAGATTGACCTTGGAAGGGATAAGTTAGCTTCCTTTGTGAATGTATCTAGCTACCGGGCATGACTTTGTGTCATGGCTCTTGTCCCTTGTGACACTTTTATGGTTATTGGTTCCGGTACCGGGGATTTCTCTTCTGCTTTAATGCTATTATGAAGATATTGATGGTTGATTATTGAAGCTGCGCAGCGATCCTTTATTTGGATGTACCGGTTTGGAAAACCTTGGCTATATCCTTTGTTATGTGTTTATTTCCGCTGCTATCTGTTATGTGATAACTGCTATGTGCTATCTCTGATTTATTATTGTATATTGCATCATAGCATGTCATGTAGTTGCATTAGTAACTTATTGAGATTTATCTCACCCCCTTTCTTTTATCTTTGTTTTTCCTTAACCCCCCCCCCCAGGTGCTAAGGATTAGTCTCGCTGATCACGAGAAAGAGGACGTCGACTATGGATACATTCTTTTGGGGAAGGTTGTTATAGGTTGGTTTACATTATATAAATGTGTAACCTTTTTGGGATAGTTGTACCAATCATTGACGTCATTAAGAATTGTATATTTGTATTTTGTTGGGCATAAACTTGTGGAAGTTTATGATAGTTGTATTTTGATTTTGTCAAACTTGGATTTGTAAAAATTTGGATCATCACCTTTTGGTATCAAATGGAATTTTTAACTTCAGTATTTCTTAGTTTTGGTCTTAAGTCGACGTCCAGATCGCGGTCTCGGGCCCGCGGGGTTCGGGGTCGCGACAATATTATATTTGTTTCTACTAATGAATTGTTGTGCAAGCGTTTTGAGAAACTAATGAAGAGCAAGTTTGAAATGAGCGTGATGGGAGAACTCACATTCTTCCTTGGGCTTCAAATCAAGCAAATGAGTGAAGGCATATTCATCAATCAAGCCAAATACACAAAGGACTTAATCAAGAATTTTGGACTTGAGAACGCCAAAGCATACGATACTCCAATGGCTACTGGAAACAAACTCGACAAAGATTTAAAAGGTAAACGTGTTGATCAAACGCTCTATCGAGGTATGATTGGCTCACTCCTTTATCTTACTGCTAGTAGGCCTGATATTATGTTTAGTGTTTGTGTTTGCGCTCGTTATCAATCTGACCCTAGAGAAGCGCACTTAATCGCTGTTAAACGTATTATAAGATATATTTCCAGAACTGTTAACCTTGGACTTTGGTACACCAAAGATTCGAACTTTAAACTTGTAGGTTATTCAGATGCGGATTATGCAGCGTGCACAATTGATAGGAAAAGCACAAGTGGCACTTGTCATTTCCTCGGATATCGACTTGTGTCATGGGCGAGTAAGAAACAAGCTTCTGTATCTGTCTCAACAACCGAAGCTGAATATATCGCTGCAGGAAGTTGTTGCTGTCAAATACTATGGATGAAGCAGCAATTGGTTGACTATGATATCATTGAAGAAAATTGTCCCATCTACTGCGACAACACTTCAACAATTACGGTTTCTGAAAATCCTGTCATGCACTCCAAGACCAAACACATCGACATCAAATATCACTTCCTCAAAGACCACATGGAGAAAGGAAATATACATTTGGAACACGTGGGAACCGACTATCAAATCGCCGACATTCTAACGAAGGCACTTGACGCGAAATGGTTCATATTTTTGAGAGGTGAAATGGGTATGCTTGAACTCAACTAAAATTCGTTACAGTTTTGTCAATACTAATGATTTTATGTTTTGTTGAGTTATATGAGTATATTAGGTTCAAATGATAAATCATTTCAAGTTTCAAGGAAACTCTGCGCGCCCAATACTTTTGCGCTCCCCAAACTTTATGCGCGCCCAATACCTTGCGCGCCCTACACTCACTGCGCGTTCAACTCTCATGCGCGCTCTACTCCTTTATGCGCGCCTAGCATCCAATGCAACCTAATACTTATGCGCGCTCAAAGCCTTATGCGCCCTATTATTCATGCGCGCCCATAAGTGTTATGTGCCGCCCATGCGCGCAGTTAATATTACGGCTCAATCAATGCTTAAAATTGATTATTTCAATGATTGAACGTATTCAATTTTTCACAAGTACCAGGTATGATTGTTCATATTTATTATAGGAATATTTGTCTTTTGACATTCCATTAATTGTTCAAGGGTACTTGTGCAATTAATTTTTCCCTCGTTTTACGTTTTTCAAAAATTTTATTTTCTGGGGATTTATTTCTTGCACCCCAAACTTACACCAAAACAGATGTTTTTGGGGTTTGTGCAAAAATTAGTCAAAATTGCTCATACACTTAAAGGGAAAGTGGAGCAGTTTTTCCCTTACCCAAAATGTCACATCAAAGTACTTTGGGTCATTCAGCATTAAATAGCCATCATCTCCAAAAATCCCTCATTAATGCTTCGTCCTTTTTAGCAATGATGAGCCGAAATTTTTTCCCCTCATTAATGTCCATCCTTTCAACTTCTCATTTTTTTAAAATTTTATTATTTTCATATTTGTGCAATATTTTTAAAAACAAACCTATATAATTCCTTCCCCTCCTTCCTTTTAAATCATCACCTACACCCTTCTCTCAACCTCTCCGCCTCCTTCTACTCTCTCTCTCTCAGTCAGTTTCTCTCCCTCTTTCTCTCTCTCAATTTTTTTCATCATTTTCTTCTTCTTTTGTTCTTCTATATAAATCTATGGGTCCTAAACGATCTATAAAGACAACCCAAGACGAAATGGTATGAATTCTTAACCCTTTATCTCCTAAAATTCTGCAATTTTCTTTCTTTTTCGTCATTTTTTTTGGTTCTTCGTCTTTTCAAAAACCCGGATCATATTTCTCTTGTTTAATCTTGCCTCGGTGCTCCGTTTTCAAAATCGTTTGTTAGGTTATGTTAGATTTGTGTTTTAGATTCTTTATAACTAAACTTTTCAACGATCAATGCATTATATTTTGCGAATCTGAAAATCTTAGATTTTTTACTTTTCGAATTTTCGGATCTTTGAATCCATTTTCTGGATTTGTTGTTGAGTTTTACTTGTTTTGATTTACATATTTGTGTTCCTTGTCTTATTGCGGTCATTTTGACATATTGTATGCTTGATTTGGTGAAGTTTCACGAATTATGTGTTCTTGGTGTTCTTGATGTTCTTCAAGCACTCAAGCATGTTCTTCATGTTCTTCGTGTTCTTCGTTATTTTTGCATGACTTGGGTTTCAAAATTTTCAAAACTTGTCTTTCAAAATTTTCATATTTTGATTCTTAAAACTTACATATGCATGTTTGATATGTGTTTGTGTGTTTTCGTGTGTTTTTATACTTAGTATGAATTTTACATAAATATGAGCCTGAGTGTTGTTTTATGCGCCTAGTCGGTTATGCGCCCTATGACTTTATGCGCCTTACTTGATTCATGCGCCTAATAATTGTATGCGCCCTATGCAAATACAAATGTTATGCGCCTCAATCAACTCATGCACCTAGAGACATTATGCGCCTAAACATTTTATGCGCCTAAATTTTACTTAGTCAAATTCTTATGTTTGATTTTTAGTTAGTATATTTCGTAGAACCATATTATGCGCCTCGTATTTGTATGCGCCTACAACATATATGCGCCTAATAATAGTATGCGCATGCTATTTCTTATGCGCCTATATATTGTCCTGCACCTATTCTATACTTAGCTCATTTTATGATTCTATGTTCCTTATACACTCCTAACATAAATCATTGTTATGTTTTCAGGATCCTGCTAATTTCAGACCCGGTGAGACGATAAATCTTGCTGAGCTTTAACTTGATCCAATGGGGCTTGAAATTCTCTCAACCCTTCACACCGCTGGACTCACTCCTTTATTCACGCTGGAGCAACCATTCTATTCTCCGCTCCTTGTTGATGTATTTTTCTCAACAGCAGCTCTAGTTGAGACTCCAGCAGATGGATTCGTGCGCTACAGGATATGCGCCACCGTTCAGAACATTCCTATCACTATCTCTACGGGCACAATCAAGAATATAGTGAGTTTTAACACTACTGGCCCTCAGGGTGTTTCTGGTCAACCGAACTCTTACTCAGTTGCAGATCAGAATACAGTGGCGCGTACTTATCTCAAGGTCCCTACTCTTCTGAATAACATCAAAATTGTTGAGATAAAGGATGGTGGTGATCTGCTCGCTCACATAGCGCATCTGGTTGATACTTCAATTGTGTTTAAAATCGGCAATGTGAATAGATTCACCGTGGAGCAGTGGGAGTATACTGCTGCCATCATGGGAAAAACCAGATTGAATTGGCCTCAGATTTTGTTCAAAACTTTATCTGACCAAATTGATAAGTATAACAAGAACAAGTCTGAAGGGAAGACGAAGTTCAAAACTCACTGCAGAATACTCACGAAGATATTTCTCACTTATCCTGCTCTTGCTGATTTCCTCGCTCAGAACCCAGCTTATCAAACCACTGAAGTTCCAGTTTTTGGGAAAGACAACCTTGTCTTGAAAAGGCACAAGAAGCGCATGGCAAAGCGCGCGCCTAGGGTAAAGGGTGCTCAGTTGGTTGATGAAGCCACTGAATCAGATGAGGATGCAGATGGCGCAGAAACTGAAGTAGTACCTCGCGCAGAACCAACAGGTGTTCCAGGCGCAGAAAAAGGTAAAGGAAAAAGGGTTGCAGAAGGAACAAGCAAACCCCCTAAGCGCCCAAGAGTTGATACTGAAGAAGAGAAGGATCTGAAGCGCGCAAAAGAAGCCAGTAGACTGGAAGCGCAGAAGAAAAGGGATGAAGAATACAAGTTAAAAAAGGCTGCTGACTTATCCAAGTCTGAAAGGCGCAAAGGTGCAGGGTCTAGCGCTGATGTACGCGCGCCTGCCACTAATGCGCCTCCTACTCTTCAAACGCCTATCAACACTCCTGCTAATCTATCTTCTGAACGTCAAAGTCTTAAAGACCAAATATCAGCTGATTTATTTGGTGAATTTAGTGAAGATACAACTCAGGGGGAGCCAGATACTTTAAGTCGCAAATCATCTTCTGCGCCCCCTACTATTTCAGTGGAGCCCACTTCAAGTGATGAATATCTGCCTTCTCCTCGCGCTCCTACTCAATCATCTCCTGCGCCCCGTACTTCTCATGCGCCTCCTCCTCCCACTCCTGATATGAGTGTTGTTATTTCACTTCTACAGCAACTCCAGCAAGGCCAAGCTCAAATGAACTCACAGTTAGAGCTTCATACTTCCATGCTTACTCAACAAGCTGATGCGATTGCTGCCATTAAGGGGGAGATGGCGCGCATAGATGCAAATATCAAGGACAAACATTTCCTGACTCCTCAGCAATGGAATGACGCTATTGATCAAATGAATGAACTTTTTAAAGGCACTCTTGCCTCCTTTCATGAGCGCATAGATGGTGGCATCAAACTCACTGATGGCCAAGATTTCATTAATGCTATAAGGGAGGTAGAGTTGAACATAGCGGGTGATATAAGGAAGTTGTTTGAGATGGTGGCTGGAGATAGCCAAAAATTGCTGAGTGTTGTGATAAACTCAAAGAAGTTAAGGATGAGATAGAAATCCTGGGTTTAACTGTGTATAGTGCTGATCCTGGCGCAGAACCCAAAGCTTCTGAAACTCATGCGCCTCCAGCTCCTGAAACTCCTGCGCCCTCTTCTAGCTCTGCTCCTGGCGCGCATATTGACATTAATTCGCTGCTTTCAAAGATTGATGTTCTAAAGGAATTAGTTGTCACTCACTTCAATGCCGCGCATTCCAGTGCAGACAGGTGCGCAGATAGAGTTTCCGCTGATATACTTACCGCTCAAACTGCTGTTGAAGCTAACTTTCAAACCTTCACTGAAAACTTTTCACAACAGCAGTCTATCACTCAGCGCACCATTGATGAGTATCAAAACATCAATATGAGTCATTTGCGCTATATCAGAGATGGTGTCACAGATACTCACGGTGTAGTAAACCGTTGTCATCAACTTTCCAAGCAAATCAAGCGCTCCGTCTCAGAAATTGAAGAAGGATTGAAGGATGAAGACGCGCCTCAAAATCCTTAGTTTTTCTTTGTTTGTAAGTTGTTAGAACTTTTTGTGATTAGAAACCTATTAGTGATTTAGTGCTTACATGTTTTAGCACCTCTTTTGATTTTGTTCTGTTCAATACTTGTAATCTGTAACTCCTACATCCCAAGTATTAATGAGAACAAAGCATCACGTTTATCTCAAACTTTGTTCACTCAAACTACTTGTTTGTAGAACAATGAATGTTTTGTTTAAAATCATATGCATCACATTTGAACTGCTTCATATTTTATGCATTGAGTTTAAATTTTGCTTAAACACATTTCAAAACTGAAACTCATATCATTCTGAATGTGTTATAAACTGTTGTTTCTATCTTTCCATTTGTAATGTTTTATCCTTATTGGAATAGATTAGAAATCTATATCTTGGACTAGTGTGTGCATTAACTTGAGACATGATTTACCAATTTCATTTATTTGGACATGTTATTATCAAGTATAATGTTTGTCCCTGATATAGTAGGTAATGGCATCAATCAAATAGGGGGAGATTGTTGGGTATGCCCACTTATATCTCAGTTTCAATGTAATAGGATTGATTAGATTTGATTGATCCATCACCTAAGTTTTATTTCATGGACTTTAGACCCACATGTAAGAAGTATTTATACTTCATTTTTTAGGTTGTCCATTGTAATAGAACATGCTTAGGAATAGGGCTAGAAGATCAAGATTCAAGAAAATCACATTTTAGGTTTGAGCTACGCGCCATGCGCCTCTTCATTTTTGCGCCATGCGCCTTTCCAGCGCGCGCGCATAAGGTAATGCGCCTAGCTATGCTGCGCGCCTCTTAACTCACGCGCCTCAAAGGAATGTTTTTAACACTCAGTGATTTATTGAAGATTCAAACTACGCCAATGATCCAACGGTGGTTAAATAACACGTATGCACCCGCATCTAAGGACATCTGTCCATAACGGTCATATTTGTGTTATGTGTCTAACGGCTATAAAAGGACACGTGCTCCACTCAATGAGTGACAGCACATCCGTCCTTTCTCTGACTCACCAAGGATTTCCAACAGCTAGTTTTTGGGGCTCTACTATAAATACCCCATAACTTCAACCATTTGAAGTTGCTAAGAATTTCAAGAATTTCTCTCTCAAGCATTTGTTGAAGATTTGAAGATTGCCTTTGTTATTTCCAGAATTATCAAGAACATCTTCATAACTTCATCCTTAGCCCAGATCCTCAAGCTATAACACTTTAGTTTTCTCGTGCTCTCAATCTCAAAGATCTAAAGAGCCTTGGTACTAAAATCACACATGCACCTTTTTAAGTTTGATCACTTAGATCTTTCTTTAAGAGATACACCGGTTATTGTTTTGGATTTGTTCATTCATAGAAATAGATCTTGAGTTAGTGTATAAGCTCAAAAGTTGTAATTTGTAATACTCTCTCATTATATAAGATCTCCATTAGAAATCCAAGACAAACCATCTTGGTAGAGGACGTAGATCATTTTCCCGATCGAACCTCTCCAAATAGCTCTTGTTCATATCTTGCTATTTCTTTACAAGTTCATATCATATCTAACTACTTGCTTGTTTATTTATTGTAGATTGATTGATTGAATTGTGTTGTGTTTGTTATATCATTTGCCTTAGTTTCTTATTTCACCCACTTTAAGACAAAATACTTAGAGTGTGTGTGCGCCCCCTTTATCATACTTTGCGCCTATTTACATTACTAAATTCCGCTGTGCATTTCACTCGCTCACTTAGGCGCATATCATAACGCTTACTTGATAAAGTGCGCATTTTCAATTGAGTTTATCAAGGGTACGAAAACAATATTAAAACAGCTATTCACCCCCCCCCTTTTGCTATTTTTCATACCCTTGTTGCCCTTTGGGACCAACAGGGTAACCCCGTGTCTTTGTCGTCGTTGATGTGGAGGTAGCCCCAATACCTTGTAGTTGTTGATGTGGAGGTAGCCCCATGTCCTTGTGGTCATTGATGTGGAGGTAGCTCCATGTCCTTTGAAGTGAGGTTAGGAACCCATCCCTTTTTCATGACGCACCCTTTCTTTTGCCTATGCCGCCCTTGTGGGTTTTCAACCTAGCGGGCATCTCTTTTGCGTCTTTTATGGCACACCTGTAGACACCCCGTCTTGGACCGCTCACCCCGGTTGCACATTTGATTTTTTGTTTCTCCCTATTTTAAGTGTTTCTCGTTAGTTTTTGTTACTTTTGTTAAGTTCCTGACTGAATTCGTTAAGTCCAGGAACCAAACTGAATAACAGTGCTGACTTTCTAGTCCATTCTGTCATTTTTACCATCTCCAAGTCGCGCGCTTCCATCCTTTGGGACCAGAGGCGCGCATCCCGCCAACAAGGCAGGAGGCGCGCGCACCTGGGCGTCAGTTACAGATTTCTATCCAAGAATCCCTCCCTTGCTCCTTTTAACAGGATTTGCCCAGGAAACTGATGTTGGTGGCTTGGTTTTGGCACCAAAAACTCACATTCTTCACCTATATAAACACCTCTAATTCACCATTGAAGATGAGGAGGATTTTAATCACTAAGCAAAAACTATACACAAATACTTACAAGGCATTTTCTAAGAACTTTTTGAAAGAGTCCTTGAAGCTCTTTGAAGTATAGGTAAAAGACTACTCTTTTATCGCCTTTTCTACTTCAACTCTTTTCTCTTTCTTTTTGCTTTAATCAAAGTGCAATCACCCAAACATTTTGGGACATGACATCAAAGACTACTGCACTTCATTGAAGCTAGTCACGAAGTTGTCTCCCTACATTCCAAACACCCCTTTTTTACCCCCCTTTTTATCATCAATAACAAGAAGAACATTTCATCGTTTATGTAGATTTTGATCAAGCAAGACCAACTTTAGTTGGGTGAGATGGGTGTTTAAGTACTTCCCATCTCGTAACCTAACCACCGAGCCTCATAACAAAGAATCTCTGTTTTCGAAATCAAACTTGGATATAAACATTAGGTTTTTCTTATGTTCCTCTAAAACATAGGTGGCGACTCTGAAACACGAATAGACATCCTAGGTTAACACACGTGCTCTAGCCAAGCCATGGCCCCTCGGGGTATCTACAGTGGCGACTCTGCTGGGGATCGTTTGAGGGTTAAACTTACGTTTCTGGTCAAAATCCACATCTTTTCTGGGCATTCTGGTTCCTGATGGGGGAAGCGTACGCCTCTGGCCTTCTTGGCCTAAGGCGCGCGCGGCCCACATCAAGGACCAGAGTCGCCCGCTTCCTAATGTTCTTCCTGTTCTTTTTCTTTTTTCTACACTAATCATTTCTGTAGGGGTTGCAATATATATTCAGGATTAGGGCAACTCCCTGAGTCCAAAGTCTGACAGTCTAACAGGTTTACCCAGAAGCGGGCACCTCCCATAGACACTGCGCCATACGCGCGCTTCCCACAACACAGGCCAGAGGCGCACGCTTCTGGGTGGTTTTCCAAAACAGGGACAGTTTCAGAACAGAGCAGAGTGATTGGGGTGTGGGCACAGTTGCCTGGATCATGGACTGTTTTGGACCTCTTAACTGTTTTTCTTTTGCATTTTGATTTATCGGTCATACGGGTGATTCAAAATTTGTAATTATGTGCTTATTTGCTTTTCTTTCATAAAAAAAAAGTAAAAAAAACTTTTGTCACATGTTAGACCTCACACTACGTGCACAATCTCCTATAAATTGCTCACTATTGAGTCGCACAAGTTTATAACCCCAAACCCGTCGAGGCCCGTCATAGGAAGTTTCAAGCTCCACCCGACCTTGACTCTTTCGAAGCGGTAAACCTCAACCCGTGGTGTAGTTCATGACTACATGTCGGGGGTGACCTTAAGCCTCTCATTAGCCGAGCACAAGCCAACACAATTCTAGTTAGGGTCTAACACTCCGTGACTGAAGTCGGTTTTCATGTGCTGAGGTTTCCCTAAACTAATGTCTTCAAAACATACATGCCAAGTGGTTATCATGGATGAAATAAAACTCCGTCCCTAAGTGGTTATTATGGATGAAAATAAAAATCCATCCCCGCATGTATGCTTTACTATATTAATTTAGTTTAATCCTGATAGGTCTAGGATTCACAAGCGTGATGGAATCCGATGAGTATATGGGACCACGAGATGGTCTATATACTAGTGTGACGATTCCATTATTTTCTTAGAAATTCAAAAGGGACCCCGTCCCTCCAACTTATAAAAAAATAAGAGTCTTTTCTTATGTGGTTTGAGTCGTGTGCCCAATGTGTGCTCTAAGCCTCTTCATGGACCGAAAGTGTTACTCAAGACTGATAAGGGCCTCTTTTGTAATATAGGTTCAATTGGTACTTACAGAGTCTACCGGTATTCAGCGAATCAGTTAGTCCGTGAAGTGATTACTCCAACAGCTCCAACAGCAACCATTACCGGCAGCAGCAACACCATGTCTCTCGAACAACTTTCAGCTATGGTTCAAGTGCTCCAAGATCAAGTCTCCACCCTTAATAAGGAGGCCCAAAATAAGGATGATCTTTGGCAATCCCACCTCGACAATCAAAGGGAGGCCCACGAGGCCGAGATCGAGCAAATGAAAGAGAAGCTCACCAAGCTTTTGAGTGGTAAAGACAAAGACAACAACGAAGAGTCCGAGTGTACTAAGGGTTTGTTTCAAAGCCCTTATGTTAGTGCCCGTACCAAGAAAGTGGGGAACTGAGCACCGAGAATAATGAGCACAAGATGGTTGATTCAATTATGGCTTACATAGATCAACGCTTCAACGGGCTCAACGCGGGGAAAATTCCCGACACGAGCCTTTATCAGTCCTCCATTCTCATGAGCACAATGGCCGCTCTGCCTGACAAGTTCAAGATGACCGACATCAGCAAGTTCAAGGGAAACTCTTGTCCCATGGCACACATCGAGACTTACATTTGGGCTATGGTACCGAAGAAGGTCTCTCCCAAGGTTATGGCACAATGCTTCCTCTTACTCTCGAGGGGGAGGCAAAGGATTGGTACGCAACTCCCCCGCTCACAGTCCGTCTTGATTGGGGCTACGCTATGCTTGCCTTCAAAAGTCAATACCAAGGCAACACCACCCACCTGCCAACCAAGAAAGAGCTCGAGAACACTACTCAAAGGGACAATGAGTCCTTCATTGACTTCATGAGAAGGTGGAATGACAAGCTTGCTGAGATTGTCAAGAGTCCTAACACCAAGGAGCAAATGGACATCTTTCTTAAGTGTCTAAAAATGGATCTCCGCACCCGCCTAAGTGGGGCTTACTATCCCGATTTCTCTCGAATGTACGAGGCAGGGATCCGAATGGATGAATTGCTTAGAGAAATCAAGAAAAGTGCTCCTACCCTCCGTTACAAGGCCACCTCTAGCTCCACAAAAGAGGCTTCAGTTAATGCCGTCACTACCGATAAGGGAAATTGCAAAAGGGTTCCTCCACCATAAGGCAAGAAGTTTCAAGATGATCGTGTATACACTCTGTTGGTAGTGGTTCCCTAGGCACGTTTAATAAACGTTGTAATTGTTATCATTTATTTGATATTGTAGATACCCCGGGGAACCACGGCTTGGCTAGAGCGGTCAATTATCCTAGGATGTCTAACTTGTTTTTAGAGTCGCCACCTATGTTTTGAGGAACATAAGAAAAACCTATAGATTGTAGCCTAAGTTTGATTACGAAAATAGAGATTCTTTGTTTTAAGGTTCGGGGGTTAGATTACGAGATGGGAAGTACCGAAACACCCATCTCGCCCAACTAAAGTTGGTCTTGCTTGATCAAAATCTACATGAATGAAAATGTTCTTCTTCTTCTTCTTTAAGTCATGAAAATGGGGGATTTAAAATAGGATTTGGAATGTAGGAGATAACTCCTTAACCAACCTCAATGAGATGAGGTGATCATTAGAGTCATGTCCCAAAATGATTTGGGTGATTGCACATTTGATTAAAGTAAAAATAGAGAAAGGAGATGAAGTAGAAAAGAAAGGAAAAGATGGACTTTTACCTACAATTTGAAGAACTTCAAATGTTGCTTAATGAGATCCTTGGAGAACCTTTAGAAAGTGATTTTTTGTCTAGTTTTCGATTGGGTTTTTCCGATGATTTTTCGATCCTTAAAAATGGAGGTGAAGAGAGGTTTTTATAGGTGAAAGAGGGGTGTTTTTGGTGCCAAAACTCAGTCACCAAGAAATCCTTCCCGGGCAAAATCCTGTAAATTGAGCAAGGGAGGGAATCCTGGCCAGAAATCTATAACTGACGCCCAGAGGCGCGCGCTTCCTGCTTTGGGGGCGGGAGGCGCGCGCGCCTGGCTCCTCCTGTCGGAGGCGCGCGACTCAGAGAAGGCAATTTTGACAGAATGGACTAGAAAGTCAGCCCTGTCATTCAGTTTAGTCCCTGGACTTAACGAAGTCAGTCAGGAACTTAACGGAAGTGACAGAAACTAACGAGAAACACTTAAAATGGGGAGAAACACAAAATCAAATGTGCAATCGGGGTGAGCAGTCCAAGGCGGGGTGTCTACAGAGCCCCTCGGCGACGTGGACTGCAAAGAAAAATGCGTCGATGAAAGTTAAAAACACCCGCCGAGGACATCACCAAGAAAAAGCAAAGACTCGATGAAAGCAGGAATTTGAAATTGCGAGAGATAGTGGTGCGCTCCATGTGTGAGCGGCTTTTGTTGATAGAGGGGGTGGCATGATCCGTTAGGTGAACCTGCCGGCTGAATGTTTTGAATGAGGCCGTTAGTGAACCGGTTTGATGAATCCGTTAGTGAATCCCTTGGATGAGTCCGTTGGTGAACCCTTGTTGATGAATCCGTTAGTGAATCCTTTGGATCAGTCCGTTGGTGAACCCTTGTTGATGAATCCGTTGGTGAATCCGTTTGATGAATCCGTTAGTGAATCCCTTGGATGAGTCCGTTGGTGAACCCTTGTTGACGAATCCATTGGTGAATCCGTTTGATGAATCAGTTAGTGAATCCCTTGGATGAGTCCGTTGGTGAACCCTTGTTGACGAATCCGTTGGTGAATCCATTTGACGAATCCGTTAGTGAATCCCTTGGATGAGTCCGTTGGTGAACCCTTGTTGACGAATCCGTTGGTGAATCCGTTTGATGATCCGTTAGTGAATCCCTTGGATGAGTCCGTTGGTGAACCCTTGTATGAGTCCGTTGGTGAACCCTTGTTGACGAATCCGTTGGTGAATCCGTTTGATGAATCCGTTAGTGAATCCCTTGGATGAGTCCGTTGGTGAACCCTTGTTGACGAATCCGTTAGTGAATCTGTTTGATGAATCCGTTAGTGAATCCCTTGGATGAGTCCGTTGGTGAACCCTTTGGATGAGTCCGTTGGTGAACCTTTGTTGACGAATCCGTTGGTGAATCCGTTTGATGAATCCGTTAGTGAATCCCTTGGATGAGTCCGTTGGTGAACCCTTGTTGACGAATCCGTTAGTGAATCCGTTTGATGAGTCCGTTGGTGAACCCTTGGATGAGTCCGTTGGTGAACCCTTGTTGACGAATCCGTTGGTGAATCCGTTTGATGAATCCGTTAGTGAATCCCTTGGATGAGTCCGTTGGTGAACCCTTGTTGACGAATCCGTTAGTGAATCCGTTTGATGAAATATTGCTTTGAAGTCTCGTGCCATTTGGAGTCACACTTGACTTTTTTTGAATTGTGGGGTACGGGCACAGTATACCGCGACCAGAAAAATGTTCCTGCTGGGGATGAAATGTTGAGATTGACTCTTGAGGGGGGTGTGGCACCCGGGACAGAACTTAGGGAGTTCGGAATTTTGAAGAGGACAGCCTACTTTTGAGTGGGAGTTTCTATCCTACTTTCGATTTTTGACGTGCCTTAAGGGCGGACCAGAAAAAGGTGTGCCCAACTGGGTGTCTGAGGATCGGGACAGTGTCTTGATATAGGCTGGAGATCTCTGATTTTGCTGCAGGCTGGATATGTTGAAGTGCTTGGGTTCTGTTCTGAACTGACAAGGGCTGTTTCTGTCTGAATTGCTGTCAAAGGCGCGCGCGTCGGGCCTTGCTTGTGGGAGGCGCGCGCGTTTTGCAGCCCTGGTCGGAGGCGCGCGCTTCTGGCCTGCTGAATTACAGCCCCTTTCTTTTCTGATCAGAATGTTCCAACAGCTATAAATTTGAACCATTTTTCGACCAGAATGGCCACACAGCATTCTTTTGCAAACACTTTCTCCCCCTAAATCACAAAATTCTTGTCATAATGGCCCCAATGACTTTCTCCTTTGAAGTTAAGGTTCCGTCCCCGAGGGTGAGAAGTCCGTTCCAATGGTGAACGCCGTTCCAGCTGTGGGGTCCGTCTCGATGGCGGAGAAGCGTCCGAGCGTTTTTGATCGTCCGGGAAGGCCCAATGACGATGTTGTTTACCCCGTGAGACCGGTGGTTCATGTGCGGGACTATAGACCCCGTCATTTTCCCAAGAAGAAGAAAGGTAAAGGAAATTCCTCCTATGTGTGGAAGCGTCCCATGGTTGTCCCCGCTAAGGCTCCGCTTGATAAGGGTAAAGGGAAAGCCGTTGATGAAGCTCCGTCCCGTCCTAGCATTTTCTCCCGTCTTGGCGGTCCCAAGAATGTTCCGTCGCCGTCCAAGAAGACTAAAGGGCATAACAAGAAGCAATGGGTTCCCAAACCTAAGAAAGATTAGATTTTTCTTTGTACCCCAAGAGATTGCAATTAGACCACTTTGTTTTAGGATTTAATATTTTGATGTCTTTTGTTGCTCAATAAATCCGTTGTAATGGTTTGAATAGTTCATTGAATGAATAAAAATTGCATTTTGTTATTTGAAGTGAATTGGGTATTTTTGATATGTTTTAGACCGCACCCGAAGGTTGCCTACGTTCCTCCAGTTGGAGGCTCAGGTCTTCGTAATTCAAACAAACAAAAACCATTTTTTATTTTATTTTTTGTTGTGCACCCTGTTTTTTGCCTAGACCGCCCTTTCGGGTTTTCAATCTAGCGGGCTTCTTTTTTGCACGTGCTCTAATTTTTGCCTAGGCCGCCCTTGCGGGTTTTCAACCTAGCGAGCGATTTTTTTTTTTTTTTTTTTTTTTTTTAAATGGTCTTTGTTTATTAAGCGTAGAACCTCTTGAGCTTGTCGAGGTTGACCTCCTTTGGCAGCTGGTCACCATCTAAATCCACGAGCCGGACTGCACCACCGCTTAGTATCTTTTTGATCACGTACGGACCGATCCATCGGGGTCCCCATTTCCCCAGGGGATTCATGGCATTAGGAGGATGTTGTCTTAAGACCAAATCTCCCACATTGATGTTTCGAGGCTTCACTTTTTTGTTGAAAGCTCTTGCCATCCTTTGCTGATATGCCCTCGTGCGTTCGAGTGCCCTTAACCTTTTCTCGTCGAGTAAGGCTAGCTGTTCGTATCGACTTTGCATCCAATTGACCTCGTTGACTTGATTCTCGAGGAGGACCCGTAGAGATGGGACTTCAAGTTCGATAGGGAGTACGGCTTCAGAACCATAGACCAATGCATAAGGAGTTTCTCCTGTTGCGGATCGTATTGATGTGCGGTAGCCCACAATGCTAATGGTAGCTTCTCGGGCCAATCCCTTCCTGTTGAGGCCATTTTCTTGACGATGGTCTCGATGGTCTTATTTGCTGCTTCGACTGCGCCATTTTCTTGGGGCCGGTAAGGAGATGACTATGCTTGGTGATCTTGTATTCTACCAAAAGTGCATCCATTTCCTTCTCGAAGTGAGAGCTGTTGTCGGAAATGACTTCATGAGGCACGCCGTATCGGCACATGATATTAATCTTTACAAATTCGGCCACTTTCTTGGCGTTGAGGGTTCGATAGGCTTGTGCTTCGACCCACTTTGTGAAGTAGTCGACTGCCACTAGGACGAATGACTGCCCATTGCTCCCGGCAGGATGAACTTTACCGATGATGTCTATCCCCCAACAAGAGAAAGGCCAAGGTGTGACCATGTTGTAAAGTTGTGAGGGTGGAGCATGTTGCAGATTAGCGTGGAATTGGCACTTGGCACACCTTTTGACTTTCTCGATACAGTCTCGTTCCATAGTGCTCCAATAGTAACCAATGCGAAGTATCTTCTTGACTAGCATAAACCCATTCATGTGGGGTCCACATTCTCCTTCGTGCACTTCACACATTATCTCTTGAGCTTCGGTCTCATTGGCGCATAGGAGATTGATCCCGTCGTGGTTCCTTTTATAGACTCGGTCCCCAATCAGTACGTACCGAGAGGCTAACCTTTGCAGAGCTGCTTGAGACTTCTTATTGATGTTCTCAGGATAAGTGCCGTCTTTGAGGAAGTTCATGATATCCGAATACCACGGAGACTTTGTTTGAACCTCGTTGATCTCGATACTCATGCAATATGCCGGACTGTTCCTTCGAGCAATTTTGAAAGGCTTCACCATTTTCCCTTTGGGCATTTCAACTAATGAAGCTATAGTGGCCAGTGCATCGGCGAAGCGATTCTTATCCCTTGGCAGGTAGTTGAAAGTGATCTCTTGGAATTGTTCAACCAGTTCTTCAAGGTGCTGACCATACTGTTGGAGAGTCGGGTCTTGGGTTCGCCATTTACCTGATTGCTGATTGATAAGGAGCAAAGAGTCGCCGAACACTTCTAGTTCCGTGACGTTTCTTTCGAGAGCTGCTTCGAGCCCTGCTATGCATGCTTCGTACTCGGAAATGTTGTTGGTAGCTTCGAATTCCAGGCGTATGGCAATGGGAGTATAGATGTCTTTTGGATCGACAAGCAATACCCCTATACCAAAACCGTGTTTATTGGCGGCGCCATCGAAAAAAAGTTGCCACTTGTTTTCCTCGGTTGCAATACAAATTAAATGCTCGTCGGGGAACTGTGCATCTTCCCCCTTCACTTCGTCACACGGGAATTCGGCAAGCTGGTCACTGAACACTTTCCCCCTGACGGATTTTAGTGTGACGTAAGTGATATCATAGCCGGCGAGCATGAAGTACCATTTGGCTATTCTTGTTGACATGAAAGGCTTCTCGAAGATGTAGCGGAGCGGGTCCACCTTTGCTACTAGCTTGATCGGAAAGGCTTCCATATAGTGTTTGAGCTTTTGAGTGACCCAAACCAATGCTGCACATGACTTCTCTAAGACAGAGTAGTTCTTTTCGCCTCCTTGGAATCGGTGACTGACAAAGTAAATGGCGTTCTCCTTTGTAGACTCTCGTTGCTCTTGTGCTAACATAGCCCCTAGGGCTTCATCATTGACAATGAGATAAAGCAACAGAGGTTTCTCCTTGTGCGGCGGAACTAGAACAGGAGGGCACGTTAAGTAATGCTTCACTTGATCGAAGGCTTCTTGGCACGCGTCGGTCCATTCTAGGGACACATTCTTCTTGAGTAGCTTGAAGATTGGCTCGCACATGGAAGTGAGTTGGTGCACAAACCGACTGATGTATTGTAGTCTTCCCATGAAACCTTTAATCTCTTTCTGCGTCTTTGGAGGAGGCATGTCAATGATTTCCTTGATTTTGGAGGGGTCTACTTCGATTCCCCTTTCAGTGACCATATAACCAAGAACTTTGCCTCGGATAACCCCGAATGTGCACTTTGCAGGGTTGAGCCTCATCTTGTGTTGACGAAGCCTTTCGAAGAACTTGCGGAGATCGATTAGGTGTTGACCATCGGTTCCTTTGGAGTGAATGATCATGTCGTCCACATAGACCTCGATTTCTTTGTGAATCATATCGTGGAACAAGTCTGTCACGGCTCTTTGGTAGGAAGCCCCAGCATTTCTTAACCCAAATGGCATGACTGTGTAGCAAAAGGTACCCCACGGTGTTGTAAAGGCTGTCTTATGTTGATCTTCCTCGGCCATGAGAATCTGATTGTACCCAGCGAACCCATCCACGAATGAGCGGACCTCGTAGGCAGCAGTGGAGTCGACTAGCATGTCGATATTAGGGAGTGGAAAATCATCCTTTGGGGAAGCTTTGTTTAAATCCCGGAAGTCTACACAAACTCGAACCTTGCCGTTCGCCTTCCTGACTGTCACAATGTTGGCTAACCATGTCGGATACTCGATGACCTTGATGAAAACCACACTGAGGAGCTTCTCAATCTCTTCTTTGACCTGCAGAGACCATTCTGGCTTGATCTTTCTGAGCTTCTGCTTTACTGGTCTGGCATCTTCTCTGATCGGAATCCTGTGCTCCGCTACCTTTCTGTCTAAACCCGGCATGTCTTTGTATGACCATGCGAACACATCCACGAACTCCCGTAGTAATGCAGTCAATCTGTCTCTGTCGTCTCCCTTGAAGAAGATTCCAATCTTGGTTTCTTTTGGCTCTTCTTCGGTACCCAGATTAACAACATGCAATTCTTCGTCAGCCTTTGGACCATTCTCGCCACGACTACGGACTTGTTGAGCAAGTTCATTTAAGTATGTTGTGTTTTCGTGGTCTATTTCATCATAATTTGAATCGTTATTAACTTTTTGTTAAGTTCATTATTAGTTAATTCATCATTTATGATGTTTGCAATCTCAGGGTACTCAGAAATATCAAATTTTTCATTAGCAAAGAAAGGAAACACACGCTCGGCTACGGCCTCCAAATCCTCTTGGGTGAGGGTATTAGAGACACTCTCGGACTCGAAAGTAAGTGTGAGCCGCTCTTCCTTTGTTGCTGTGCGGGGTATGCAACCCATTTCTTGGACTAAGAATTCCTCGGATACCACGGGCCCTTTTGTTGAATACCAATTGTTGATCGGCTCGGAGCTTGGCGGGATCTCACTGATAGTCTCGTTCATGATGACGGTGTCATGGATGGCGTTAACTTGGCATTTATTCATCATGGCAAGCTCTTCAAACATGGAGGCTAAATCTGTCAGTTCTTCCCCCATGGTGATTTCTATCTCGGACTCTATAGTCATCTTCCTTCCCCACCATTCACGGGGCGACATGGGAGTTGGTTCTCTTTCGGATATCTGGATCTCACAATCGGAGAAGATTTTGAGGCCGGACTTTTTGACACCTTTATTGTTAACCCACGGCTCGGGAAAGATCATGTATGGAACGTCTTCCCCTTGGTGGACAAAATAACCATTCAACGTCTTGCGGTAAGGCCTTAGATTAGGGACTTCATAGTGACGGCCTTCTTTACGAGCTCGGGCCTTTTCGTTCTTGATTGCTTGTTCTTGCTTCAAGTCTTCTTTGGAAAGCTCATACCCCAAACCGAAGGTGTTCTTGACAAATGGGACTTGCACGGGATGTAGGATTCCTTGTTGATATTTCCCTAAGCCTAAACCAGGGAAGTAGTCCATATTCCTCATCATGCGGAGGACTTTGTGATTGCTGGGGGTCCATGATCCGTTTCCCCCTTCTTTGTCAATGGCGTTGATTGAGATGCCGGAGAGAGTGGAGTCTGGTAGACCATGCTGAACTTGGTGGACGGGCTCACCTTTTCTGTGGATAGTGATGTTTTCAGCCATTACGGTCACTATTTCATCACCATTTCGGATCTTGACACATTGGTGGAGAGTTGACGGTACGGCATTAGCACTATGAATCCATGGTCGACCCAACAGTAAGTTGAACGAGGCCGGGATATCAAGCACTTGGAATGGAACACTACAAGAAAACTGTCAAATACCGACGGAACTTAACGACGGATGCTATTCCGTCGCTAAAAATGACGGAATAGCGACGGAATAGCGACAAATACGCAATAAGCTGTCAACGACCACATTACCGACCGTTTTAGCGACGGATTTAGCGACAGACTGTTTTCCGACACTAATCCGTGGTAATAAAGGCGCCAAAAAAGTGCGCGCATTTTTTCCGACAACCTACCGACGGATTAACGACGGATATAATAAATTATTTCTGGAACTTTAGCGACGGATGTTTTCTGTCGCTATATTAATAAAAAAAATAATTTGATATTTTTTCTTTAAAATTTAGCGACGGAATAGCGACGGATTTGCGCAATTATTCATTTACTTCTTAACGACGGATGTTTTCCGTCGCTATATTAATAAAAAAATAATTTGATATTTTTTCTTTTAACTTTAGCGACGGAATAGCGACGGATTTGTACAATTATTCATTTATTTCTTAACGACAGATGTTTTCCGTCGCTATATTAATAAAAAAATAATTTGATATTTTTTTCTTTTAACTGTAGCGACGGAATAGCGACGGCTTAGGGACGGATTTTTTATTTTATTTTTTAAAAATAAACACAATTAAATGCATGATTATTAATAGCTCTAATTGTTAAGTCTAACTCAAACGTAAATGAAGTAAGGCCAAACATGATAAAAATATGGGGCACACTTAAAATGTTAATTAATTATATTAATTGGTCATAATTTAAATTTTTTAAGCAAATAGTATAATTTTTTTGAAAAAAAGAGTGTTACATTCTTTTATAAAAAGTTTGACATTAGTTTAGTTGTAAATATTTATGTTATCTTAATCTATTGCAGCAAAATTGTGGTACATTTAAAAAAAATGTTACATTTGAAGAAAAAAAAAAGTGTTACATTTGAAAAAAAGAGTGTTACATTCCTTTATAAAAAGTGTGACATTGGTTTAGTTATCAATCTTTATGTTATCTTTAATCTATTGCAGCAAAATTGTGGTACTTTTTGAAAAAAAAAGTGTTATATTTGAAAGAAAAAAATGTTACATTTCATTATAATAAGTGTTACATTTGTTGGGAGGAAAAAAAGTTGGGGGTGAAAAAAAAATAAAAATAAAAAATAAAATATATGATACAGGGTACAGGATGTTATATATCATATGGTATGGGATAGAGTATATGGATGGTATATGGTGTATTGGGTATGTATAAGGTAAGGGTACATGTTGTATATGATATAGGGTAAGAGTATATGCTACATAATATATGGTATATGATGTATTGGGTATATAGTATAGTGTATGGATATATGATGCATAGGGTATATGGTATGTGTATATGACGCAGAACGGGAGCAATATTCGTGAATAGCAAACGTTAAACACAAGACTTTACCAGCAATAAACCCTAAGACGATTAAACTGGATTCCACCAGAGAATAAGAGAAAACTCTTTGAAGTAAAATTAATAATCTGACGGCTACAGATCACGAAAAGTGTTTAAATACCCCTAGGGCAACTAAAAACGAAAAACCCTAAACCAAACGAAATAAGAAATAAAATCCGAAAATAAAAATAATTGTTTTAAAAAGAAAAAGGTTGTTTTCGAGTCATAAACGGACTCGGATGCCCGAAAAGCATCGTACATCATAGCAAAGCCATGAGTCTTGTTCGTGGCGAAATTCCCTTTCTGAAAAGTACTCATAATAGCCATTCTGAGCCCGGACGACCAAACTGCAAAATCCTGCCGCAACTTTTCGGAAAGGGAATTTTGAAAACAACCTTTTTCTTTTAAAAAATTGGGACGGATAATAGCATAAACTTTTTATATAAAGTATATGCTATTATCCCTCCCAATTTTTTCTTTTATATACTTTCATTTCTTTAAAACTTATTAACTTTTTTATTTATCTTTTTTTGAAAAATTTCACTAGTAACCAATATCTCAACCATCCATTTCAATTAAAATCAATGGTAAAAAAAAATCTTCTCCACTTTCCTTATCTTTAAAAAAAAAAAAAAAAAAAAAAAAAAAAAAAAAACCAAAAAAAACAAAACTAGTAGCCGCCCCCTCCCCTCTCCCATTCATTTAATCTACTCTCTCTCTCTCTCTCTCTTCACATGGATCACAATCCTAGCCATCTACAAATAACATTTAAATTAAATCCAATGGCCTACATTTTAACTACACACTTCATTTGGATCACAATCTCATCCATCCATTTCAATTAAAATCAATGGTCAAAAAACCCTTCTCTAATTTTCTAACCCTACCAGCCTAACCCTCCCCTCCCCCTTCCCCCATTTCATTTCATCTACTCTTTCTCTCTCTTCTCCATTTCTCTCCTTCCCCCATTTCATTTCATCTACTCTTTCTCACTCTTCTCCACTCCTTCCCCCATTTCATTTCATTTACCGAGATTACTAGAGGGGGTGACAGAGATTTCGAGGTCGCCGGATTTTAGTCGGGATAATGTTTTCATTTCTCCGGTGGTACTGCCGCTTCCCGCCGGTGGTTCGGCGGCTACTTTCTCTGGTGAAGATCCAACGCGGGAGAGAATATTTCATTTTAGGTTTTTTTTCTTCAAATGAAGGTACGTCACTCTCTCTCTCTCTCTCTCTCTAAAATTCGGTTAACCTAAAAATCAAGGTGAGATATTTTTTATTTTTTTAAGGTTAAAGTTGATATTCATTACAGGAAAGAATAGTAACAAAATGAAAGAGATAATGTTATTGAAAAAAAAAAAAAAGAAGAGGAAAGTTGGTGAAAATGAAAATAAAAAATAAAAAATGAAAGAGTTGCTGCAAAGGCAAAAAAAAAAAAAAAAAAAAAAAAAAAACCTGCAAATAGAGCCGGTGGTGTTGGTCAAAACTTGGGTGTCTCTTCATTTACTTATGTAATCATTTACTTTTGGATACTAATTTCTAGATATTAACTAACTAATTAAATAACTAAGATCTGAAAATCTGAAATTACTGGTCTTTTTTTTTCTTTCAAGATTTGATTTTAATGTATCTTTATGTTTTTATTTCAGATGTGGGCAGCAGTGGTGTTTGGTGGGGCTTCCAAGATATGGTGGAGGGAATGGAGTGGAAATAATGGACTTAAACTGAAATTTTTGAAGTTGAGGGATCAAATTGAAAAGAAAACATATGAAAGGACTAAGTTGAGTAATAGAGAAGTTGAGGGGAGCAAAGTGCAACTAGTTAATATTTCTGAAATATCAAGGACTGATTTGAGAATGTCTAAAATATTAAGGACTGATTTAAAAATAAGAGATATTAATGAACTGACATCATAATTTATTTTTGGTAAAAATATTCAGCATATATGTATATTTAAAAATATATTTAATATATATTTTTAAATATATATATATGCTGTTTTTTTTAAAATTATGTACAAATTTAGCGACGGATGTGTATAAACAGGTCGTATATTAAAAAAATAAAAAAATTCACAATTTAGCGACGGATGTGTATAAACAGGTCGTATATTAAAAAAAATAAAAAAATTCACAATATAGCGACGGAAATTCTGTCGTTAATATTGACGCTAATTCAATCAATAGGTCGGCCATGTATCAACATTAGCGACGACATTTCTGAGCTTGCCGACGGAATTTTCTGTCGTTAACTTAACGACGGCACAATAAATCCGTCGCTATCATTTAGCGACAAGGGTTTTAACGACGGATTTTGTCTGTCAGTAATCCGTCGGTAAATATGGTTAGCGACAGATTTTTCCTTTTTAACGACAGATTTTTCCGTCGCTAAAACGTGATTTTCTTGTAGTGGAACGGGCATGACCATGCTCCCAAACTCAATGTCAATTTCGATGATACCCATAACTGTACGGGCGGTGCTGTCATAACCTCGGATTACTTGAGTAGAAGGCTTCAAATCAGAATCCTTAAGCCCCAGTATGCCCATGATTCTACCAGGCATGAGATTGAGCGCGGAACCACCGTCCACTAAGACTCTTGAGACGGGCCTCCCCCTTGCTCGTACCTTGAGGTAAATAGCTTCGTTGTGGTCGAAACCAAACGGTGGAAGGTCCATATCGGCAAAGGTGATGACGTTGCTAAAATGAATGTGACCAATCATTGCCGTGAGGTCCTCGGGAGTAGTATCGGGAGAGACTGATGTATCATCGAGATTGCGGATAATAAGATCTCGGTGTTTCTTTGAGGATGCAATGAGGTCCCAAATAGAGATGTTGGCTTGAGTTTTCTTGAGTTGGACAAGTAGAGGATCTTCAGGAGCGTTGTGAGCTTGCGGCTTTTAAGAAGAGGAGCTCGGTGCGGAAGTGGAAGGGTTGTTTGCTATGACTCGACCGGATCGAGTTAGCATGTTGACGTTCCCATCTTGCTTCTTTTTCCTATTCTCTAGTACTTCCCTCATTACCTCATCGTAAGTCACTACATAACAAGAATTGTCAAGTTTATTCATAACATTGGGGCCCCCATTCACAATTGGGATTGAATGAGTGGTCCCCTCGAGTTCTCCTATCTCTATTACATTGACATGCTCGTCATTAGTCACTACAAATTCTTTCTTATCTATGAGATCTTGAATGACATTGCGGAGAACGAAGCATTCCTCAGTGGTGTGGCCACTATATTGGTGGTAGCCACAATATTTGTGGTGAGCATGATTGGAGAGGATCGTCTTGGGTTGGTACCCTTGCACGGGTGTGACTTGACCCTTTGCCTTGAGGACCTCGAACACTTCGGTTTGAGTCATGCCTTGGAGAGGCGTGTAGACACGGTCACTTCGGGACTTCTTCCCTTGAGGTGGAGGAACCTTTTTGTAATTCCCCTTGTCAATAGTGACGGCGTTGACCGAGGCCTCTTTTGTGGAGTTGGAAGTGGCCTTGTAGCGGTAAGTAGGAGTGGTCTTCTTAATCTCCTTGAGCAAGTCATCCATGCGTACCCCCGCCTCATACATTTGGGAGAAGTCGGAGTAGCAGGCCCCACTTAGGTGAGTGCGGAGATCAATCTTGAGACACTTGAGAAATATGTCCATTTGCTCTTTTGTGTTCGGCCTCATAACAATTTCAGAGAGTTTGTCATTCCATCTCCTTGTGAAGTCGATGAAGGACTCATTGTCTCGTTGAGTAGTGTTCTCTAACTCTTTCCTTGTGGGCCGGTGAGTGGTGTTGCCTTGGTATTGGTTCTTGAAGGCAAGCATGGCGGAGTCCCAATCAAGACGAAAAGTGAGCGGGAGAGTAGCATACCAATCTTTTGCCGCCCCCTCGAGAGTGAGAGGAAAGCATTGAGCCATCACCTTGGTGGAGACCTTCTTCGGAACCATTGCCCAAATATAAGTCTCAATGTGAGCCATAGGACAAGAGTTGCCCTTGAATTTGCTTACGTCGGGCATCTTGAACTTATCGGGAAGAGCGGCCATAGTACTCATGAGGATGGATGATTGATAAAGGCTTGTGTCGGAGCCTTTCCCCATGTTGAGCCCATTGAATTTTTGGTCGATGTAGGCCATGATAGAATCCACCATTTTGGGCTCATTGTTCTCGAAACTTGGTTCCCCCATTTTCTTGGTGCGGGTGTTGACATAAGGACTCTTGAACAAACCCTCGGTCCATTCGGATTCATCATCATTGTTCTTGTTCTTTCCCTTGGCAAGGTTGGTGAGATTTTCTTTCATTAGTTCCATTTCGGCCTCGTGGGCCTCCCTTTGGCTGTCGAGGTGGGATTGCCAAATGTCGTCTTTGCTTTGTGCCTCTTTGTTAAGGGTGGAGACTTGCTCTTGGAGGAGTTGGACCATAGTTGAGAGCTGTTCGAGAGACATGGTGTTGCTGCTGCCGGTCATGGTTGATGTCGGAGCTGTTGGAGTGATCTCTTCACGGACTAACCGATTTGCTGAATCCCGGTAGACTTTGTAAGTACCAATTGAACCTATATTGCAGAAGAGGCCCTTGTTAGTCTTGAGTAACACTTGCGGTCCATGAAGAGGCTTAGAACACACAGTTGGGCACACGACTCGAACCACATAAGAAAAGACTTTTTTTTTTTTTTTATAAGTCGGAGGGAATGAATCCCTTTTGGGGTTTCTAAGAAAATAATGGAATCGTCACACTAGTATATAGACCATCTCGCGGTCCCATATACTCATCGGATTCCATCGCGCTTGTGAATCCTACATGTATCGGGATTAAACTAAATTAATGTAGTAAAGCATACATGCGGGGACGGATTTTTATTTTCGTCCAAAATAACCACTTTTTGGGGACGGGTTTTTATTGCGTCCCTTTCAACAAGTTGGCATGTATGATTTGAAGACATTAGTTTAGGGAAATCTCGGTACATGGAAACCGACTTGAGTCACGGAGTGTTAGACCCTAACTAGAATTGTGTGGTTTGTGCTCGGCTTGAATATGAGGGCTCAAAGGTCACCCCCGGCATGTAGTCTTGAACTACGCCACGGGCTGAGGTTTACCGCTTCGAAAGAGCCAAGGTCTGGTGGAGCTTGAAACTTTCTAGGACGGGTCTCGACGGGTTTGGGGTTGGACTTGTGCGACTCGATAGTGAGCAGTTCATAGGAATATGTGCATGTAGTGTGAGGTCTAACAAGTGACAAAAAAATTTTATATATTTTTTTTTTTTGAAAAGAAAGAAAAACACACAAAACACATAAGCACATAAAATTACAACTCCCGAATCACCCGTGTGACCGGTAAATAAAACACAAAATTAAAACAGTCCGAGGGTTCAATTCTGTTCTGATGCAGGCAACTGTGCCCACACCCCACTGTTCTACTCAGTCACTGAAACCTGTTTCTGTTCTGGGAACCAACCCAGAAGCGTGCGCCTCTTAGTGCTGATGTGGGACGCGCGCGCATGTCGCAATGCTTATGGGAGGCGCGCGCTTCTGGGGCACACCTGTCAGAATGTCAGACTTTGGACTCAGGGGATTGCCCTGGTCCTATGTTCATATTGTAACCCCTGCAGAAGTGATTAGAGCAGAATAACAGAAGAAGAAGATGAAGAACATGAAGAAGTGGGCGATTCTGGTTCTTGATGCGGGATGCGCGTGCCTCATGCTTAAAAGGCCAGACGCGCGCGCCTCCCCCATCAGGAAACAGAATGCACAGAAAAGATGTAGATTTCGATCAGAATGCAAGTTTAACCCTCAAATAGTCCCCAGCGGAGTCGCCACTGTAGATACCCCGGGGAACCACGGCTTGGCTAGAGCGGTGAATTATCCTAGGATGTCTAACTTGTTTTTAGAGTCGCCACCTATGTTTTGAGAAACATAAGAAAAACCTATAGATTGTAGCCTAAGTTTGATTACGAAAACAGAGATTCTTTGTTTTGAGGTTCGGGGGTTAGATTACGAGATGGGAAGTACCGAAACACCCATCTCGCCCAACTAAAGTTGGTCTTGCTTGATCAAAATCTACATGAATGAAAATGTTCTTCTTCTTCTTCTTTAAGTCATGAAAAGGGGGGATTTAAAATAGGATTTGGAATGTAGGAGATAACTCCTTAACCAACCTCAATGAGATGAGGTGATCATTAGAGTCATGTCCCAAAATGATTTGGGTGATTGCACATTTGATTAAAGTAAAAATAGAGAGAGGAGATGAAGTAGAAAAGAAAGGAAAAGATGGACTTTTACCTACAATTTGAAGAACTTCAAATGTTGCTTAATGAGATCATTGGAGAACCTTTAGAAAGTGATTTTTTGTCTAGTTTTCGATTGGGTTTTTCCGATGATTTTTCGATCCTTAAAAATGGAGGTTAAGAGAGGTTTTTATAGGTGAAAGAGGGGTGTTTTTGGTGCCAAAACTCAGTCACCAAGAAATCCTTCCCGGGCAAAATCCTGTAAATTGAGCAAGGGAGGGAATCCTGGCCAGAAATCTGTAACTGACGCCCAGAGGCGCGCGCTTCCTGCTTTGGGGGCGGGAGGCGCGCGCGCCTGGCTCCTCCTGTCGGAGGCGCGCGACTCAGAGAAGGCAATTTTGACAGAATGGACTAGAAAGTCAGCCCTGTCATTCAGTTTAGTCCCTAGACTTAACGAAGTCAGTCAGGAACTTAACGGAAGTGACAGAAACTAATGAGAAACACTTAAAATGGGGAGAAACACAAAATCAAATGTGCAATCGGGGTGAGCGGTCCAGGGCGGGGTGTCTACAGATATCAATAAAGAGATGTTTTGATTATTATTGTTGTTCATGTTTACTTATAATAATTTTTTTCCCTAGTACTTGTTAAGCACTAGTATAAAGGCTAAATGATCATGAGATGATCATGTTAGATTTATGGGTACTTGTTTGGAACAAGGTACTGGACATGACCCGCTGTATGAGGTTTATGTCATGGTGTATCTCGTACATATATCTCATATTAGTTATGTCATTTGAGTCCTTAGACATGAGGTTATTATAGTCTTCCACTTGATGAATATTATGTTTGACATATTCAAACGCTACCTTTAACCGGGTAGTTATAAAGGATATGATTGGCATGATCGGATTCATGTAGGGAAGAATAATAAGCTAAATGGATTTGTCCCTCTTTGGAGATATGTCAAGCTTGGGCCTCTCGTAGGAATGATGTTGATGAAATGTTCGGCCGGACTCAAATGAATTGATTGGATCAATGTCATTTGGATTATCAACATATTCGGAATCGAGAAAGTATTGAACAAAATAAGTTGACTTGTTGACCATGACTTGTGTTCATTGACAACGTGGACAAAGGGATTGTGACATGTCCTAAAAGTAATGCGAACTTGTATCTAGTTACACTATTTGGGTAGGTATAACGGTTTGCTAGAACCTAATCATATCTTATGGGTTCATGTTTGAGCCCATTGCTGTTGGGTTTCGATGTAACATGTGCAGCGGAATTTAGCATTCAAAATTTATGAAACCCAAAGCCCATAGATCCATTCATATGATTAAATCAAATACAACAATATGAATACTAGAAAAACTAACCCTTGATGACTTTTGAATTTTGCCTTTGATCTTGGTGGAGAATTTGAAGCTTTGATCACAAAAGTAAGAACACGAACTTTGAAGATGATAAGCTTCACCCTCTAGCGGTATCCACACCAAGAACGAATATTATGAAACTTCTTGATCTTGGTTGCTAGGCCAAAATTATGAAACACACTTTCACAATTGACAAGAACTATATGGAATTTATTTTGTGTATTATTTTGTTCTTCAATCTAAGATATCTTAGAACAAAATAAAACTCTCTCAAACTCTTTGGATACTTGTACAAAAGCTATCATATGTTCTGGCCCGAATTTGGCTATTTATATACAAGTTAGACCTATTCCAAATAGGAAACTTGTGTCTAAACCCGTCCAAAATTCTTTTCCAAAACAAATTAGGAAACCAGTCCCGACATGGTGTGCGGCCGCCCAAAACCCTTGTGCGGTCGCACATCTATCTGGAAGGTTTCTGGTACATTCTGAGCTAAACTGTCCGGCCGCCCAAGCCCTTTTGTGCGGTCGCACACTTTCCCCAAATTTCCCAAATTTCCAAATTCCAATATAGTTCTTATTTAAGATTCGTTCTATTGTGTGTGACCCTCTAGGATTATACTAAGTTGTCAATGGGCTCAAACATGAATCCATAAGATATGATTAGGTTCTAGCAAACCATCATACCTACCCAAATACTATAACTAGATACAAGTTCGCATTCCTTTAGAACATGTCACAATCCCTTTGTCCACGATGTCATTGAACACAACTCATGGTCAACAAGTCAACTTGTTTTATTCAATACTTTCTCGATTCCGAATATGTTGATAATCCAAATGACATTGATCTAATCAATTCATTTGAGTCCGGCCGAACATTTTCATCAACATCATTCCTACGAGAGGCCCAAGCTTGATATCTCTCCGAAGAGGGACAAATCCATTTAGCTTATTATTCTTCCCTACGTGAATCCGATTATGCCAATCATACCCTTTATAACTTACCAGTTAAAGGTAGCGTTTGAATATGTCAAACATAATGTTCATCAAGTGGAAGACTATAATAACTTCATGTCTAAGGATTCAAATGACATAACTAATATGAGATATATGTATGACATAGAACATGACATAAATCTCATACAGCGGGTCATGTCCAGTACCTTGTTCCAAACAAGTACCCATAAATCTAACATGATCATCCCATGATCATTTAGCCTTTATACTAGTGCTTTACAAGTACTAAGGACGGAGATTATTATAAGTAAACATGAACAACAATAATAATCAAAACATCTCTTTATTGATATGAAATAAATGATAACAATTACAACGTTTATTAAACGTGCCTAGGGCACCACTACCAACAATCTCCCACTTGCCCTAGGCCTAATATCCCATATCTAATACCCATGGACCTAACATGACCATCATGTTTAGCTTGTGGAAGTCCCTTTGTTAGCGGGTCCGCAACATTGTCATCAGTAGGGACTCTGCATATATTTACGTCTCCCCTATCAACGATCTCTCGAATGATATGAAAACGCCTAAGTATGTGTTTGGATTTCTGATGTGCTCTTAGTTCCTTTGCTTGAACAATAGCACCATTATTATCGCAATAAATATCTATTGGATTAGCAATACTAGGAACCACTTCAAGTTCAGTGATGAACTTCTTAATCCCAACAGCTTCCTTTGCAGCATCTGATGCAGCAATATACTCAGCTTCCGTTGTAGAATCAGCGGTTGTACTTTGCTTGGAACTCTTCCAGCTTACAGCTCCACCATTTAACATAAACACAAAACCGGATTGCGATCGGCTATCATCTTTATCGGTTTGGAAGCTTGCATCCGTGTAAGCATTTACAACGAGATCATCTTCCATTCCTCCATAGACCAAAAACGAGTCTTTAGTTCTTCTCAAGTATTTAAGAATCGCTTTTACAGCTACCCAGTGATTTTCGCCAGGGTCGGATTGGTATCTACTTGTCATGCTCAAAGCATAAGATACATCCGGCCTAGTACAAATCATGGCATACATGATGGACCCAATTTTCGAAGCATATGGAACATCATTCATTTTCTCACGCTCATCGTTTGTCCTAGGACATTGAGTCTTGCTTAGAGAAACTCCATGTAACACCGGCAAGGTGCCTCTCTTAGAATTTTCCATACGGAATCTTCTAATGACCTTGTCAATGTATGTACTTTGGCTTAAACCAAGTAGCCTCCTTGATCTATCTCTATAGATCTTAATGCCAAGTATATATGCGGCTTCACCCATATCTTTCATTGCGAAGCATTTTCCTAACCAAGTCTTCACGGACTGAAGTGTAGGAATATCGTTTCCAATGAGTAATATGTCATCCACATATAAAATCAGGAATATCACTATGCTCCCACCAATCTTCCTGTATACACAAGGCTCATCTTTGTTCTTGATGAAACCAAACTCTTTGACCGATTCATCAAAACGGAGATTCCAACTCCTAGAAGCTTGCTTCAATCCATAGATGGATCTCTGCAATTTGCATACCTTAGAATCTTGTTCAAAACCTTCTGGTTGTGTCATATACACATCCTCTTGGAGTTTTCCATTTAGGAAAGCGGTTTTGACATCCATTTGCCATATTTCATAGTCATGATATGCGGCAATGGCAAGCAAAATTCTTATAGACTTGATCATTGCTACGGGTGAAAAGGTTTCATCATAGTCAATACCATGAACTTGCCTATAACCCTTCGCTACAAGTCTAGATTTGTAAGTATGCACCTTCCCATCCATGTCAGTCTTCTTCTTGAAGACCCATTTGCATCCTATGGTTTTTACACCTTCGGGTGAATCAATCAAATTCCAAACTTGATTGTCATGCATGGATTGTAATTCGGATTCCATGGCTCCAAGCCACTTGTCCGAATCAGGAGAAGACATCGCCTCTTGGTAGGTTGTCGGTTCATCATTCTCAATGATTTCCACCTCATTACTATCCGTTACGAGAAATCCATATCTCTCGGGCTCGGATCGTAACCTACTAGATATGTGAGTTGCTTGTGTATTTTGAACAGGTTCCACAACTCCTTGTGGTTCTTGTTCTTGTTCCACTATTGGTTCAATGTTATTTTCTGGGTCTCGAATTTCTTCAAGATTTATTTTACACCCACTGATTTCTTTGGAGAGAAACTCTTTCTCTAGAAAGACACCAGTTTGGGCAACAAACACTTTGTTGTCCTCTCGGTTGTAAAAGTAATATCCTCTTGTTTCCTTTGGATATCCCACGAAAATACATTTGTCAGATTTGTGTGCAAGTTTGTCAGAGACAAGTCTTTTGACATAGGCTTCGCAACCCCAAATCTTCATGAAAGATAAACAAGTTTTCTTTCCGCTCCACATCTCATATGGAGTCTTTTGAACTGATTTAGTTGGAACACGATTTAGTGTGAATGTGGCGGTTTCTAGAGCGTAACCCCAAAAGGATATTGGAAGATCAACTTGACTCATCATTGATCGAACCATGTCTAACAAAGTCCGATTTCTCCTCTCGGACACACCATTCCATTGTGGTGTTCCTGGTGGAGTCAACTGTGCAACTATTCCACAATTCTTTAGATGATCATCAAATTCATGACTCAAGTATTCTCCACCTCGATCCGATCGAAGTGCCTTAATACTTTTGCCAAGTTGTTTTTCTACTTCATTTTGAAATATTCTAAATATCTCAAATGCTTCACTTTTATGTTTCATTAGGTAAACATACCCAAATCTACTATAGTCATCAGTGAATGTCGCGCCCCGTACCCGTGGTCCTACTTGGCCCCACGCTCGGGACACGAGTGGAAGACGTTATATAAAATCTTTTTAGAAAATTTTTTCGAAATATACTTTTTGAAAGTTAAACAAAACACACTTGAAGTTCAAAGACTTCAGTTAACTTAAACCAAACTTTTACAAACACTTTCACAATGAAAGTATTTAGCCCAAAGGCTTACAAACTTTTAAACAAATGTACATACATCAACTTTTACCAAAATAGATGGAACCATAAGAAGTACGGGTACTCTACCCAAAGGGTTTACATTTACATAATGTAACCTTCAACAAAACAAGGCCCAACTCTTACCAAACGAACGTCCTCCCGTGCCAAGTGTCCTATCCCCTGGACCCGCCTTTATCTAAAACAGTAAACAAATAAGGGTGAGAATAAATCTCAGTAAGCTACTAAAATGCATCTACATTACATGCTGATATGATGATCATAAAGAAACAATATCAACAGTAATCATATAGCATATAGCACATAATATCAACTCATATATCACTTTTATCACATTGCCCACACTCCGGTGGATACCAAAGCCAAGGTTTACCCAATAACCATAACTGATGAGAATACCATCTGAGAAACCCATCAGAGAAAACCATCTGAACAGCATAAATAGCTGAAGCCGTCGGGATCCCGAAAACCAAACCATACCAATAGAACCAAGTAACCAGAGAGGGAAATATGACACAAAGTCATAATCCAAATACTCACCAAAGGGAGCAATTCATCCCATCCAAGGCCAATCTGGACTGGGGAAACTAAAAGGCACAGTGGACATCTTATAGTGAACTTGGCTTGTGTGCCACTATAATTCTCCCACCGCCTGACTCACAAGCTCCAATGGAAAACCTTATAGTGGACTTACCTGTACCACTATAATTCTTCCATTGGCTGACTCCACAACAAGACCAGCTGGACCTTTACAAAAGCACAGTAATGCTAACAAAACCCGGGGCATTTAATCCAAGAAGGAACTAAGCCAAATACATCACAAGATGCACCCAAAGAATCCTTATAAAGAGTCCATAAAAAGGACATTTAATCCATTACTAACATTCCACCACAATCATCTAAGTACTTTAGGACACTACCCAAAAACTAGACCAAGGTTGATCTCTAAACTCCTTAGTTGAAAACTCTAAACTTTTTCAGACAACTGGGCGGTCGCCCAAACAGGGCTGTGCGGCCGCCCAAAATGCTCTGTCCCAAGAAGAAAATCCTTCTGATAGATGTGCGGCCGCACACCCATTTTTGGGCGGCCGCCCACATCACCCGGCAGGCCTAAAACTTAACCAAAGTTTACTCCTTTTGTTTCACAACCCAAAATTACCAATACTTGCAACCCTTAACATTTCAACTTACACCAAGGCTAAACCTTAGCCTAAAAACAAGACTAACACCAACAATAACCATTTCATACCACTCCCTTTTGTCCCAAAATTACAAGTATAGCAAATATTACCCAAAACACAAAATTAACAAGTAGAATTATCACATATAGCATATATGACTATTTTAACATTTAAAGGGGAATTAGTAACTTACCTAGTTCCCGAAAAAGTGTCGCTGAAATAAGTTTTGTTCGGCTAGAAATGACCTACTCGATGCCCTGATCATTTTTATATAATTAGTTTTTAAAACGGGTAAGTAAATAAAAAGAATTAAATCGAAATGGGTCGAACTTACCTTTTTCTCCTAACCCTAACTGAGACTTAGAAGGTTGCAGAAGAAATTTGTAAACACAGAGAAGGAAGAAGGGAAAGTTTCTTATAAATTTCTTTACCCTTTTTACATTTTGGTCACCCCACTTTTAAAGTTAACGCTTAAGCCCCTTAACTTATAATTTCAACAAGGACCCTAAAGTTTCAACTTAATCATTTAACTCATTTAATCTTTATTATTACTAACTAAGTAATTAACACAAATAATCAAATATGATATGCAAATCATAAAATATGATGCAACACATAAAATGCACACATAAGTCAAATAAAAATCCCCCAAAATATAAAATAAATAGAAACGGGTTTTGGGGTCGCTACAGTGAAGGTTATGAAGTATTGAAATCCTCCCCTAGCATTGCTACTTAATGGTCCGCATACATCGGATGTATCAACCCCAATAAGTCGCTTTCCCTTTCACCTAGCTTGGTAAAATGTGTCTTAGTCATTTTTCCAAGAATACACGACTCACAAGTATCATATGACTCAAGGTCACATAAACCCAAGAGACCGTCCCCATGGAGTTTTGAGATACGCTTCTCATTAATATGACCAAGACGACAATGCTACAAATAAGTATGATTTACATCATTAGGTTTAGATTTCTTATTTATATGATAGACATTTTCATTATTTTCATTATTGACATTCAAGACATAAAGGCCATTAAATGAATTAGCAATACCATAAAGCACATCATTTAAATAAATAGAAAATTTCTTATTCTCAATAAGAAACTTAAAACCTTCATTATCCAAACAAGAAATTGAAATAATATTTCTACTTAAATCCGGTACATAATAGCAATTGTTCAAAACAAGTATTAAACCGGAAGGTAATGTGACTTCATAAGTCCCTACGGCTAATGCAGCAACTCTTGCTCCATTCCCCACTCGTAGGTCTAATTCACCCTCTTTAAGTAGTCTCCTATTCTTTAGACCCTACACATTTAAACAAATGTGAGAACCACATCCAGTATCCAATACCCAAGAATCAGTGGTAGAAAGGAGAAAATCTATCATATAGATACCTGAAGTCGACGCAGCCTTGCTGCTCTTCTTCTTCTTTTGCTCTTCCAAGAAAGCCTTGCAATTTCGTTTCCAATGACCAATTTCTTGACAATGGAAACAGATTGCATCCTTTTGTGAATCGGGTTTTGCCTCAGAAGCCTTGGCAACCTTTGCCTTGCTTATCTTGTGTTTGACAACTTTCTTACCCTTTCCTTTGGCACCAGCCTTCTTCCCATCATGAACTAAGAGCACGGGAGAACCTTTCTCCGCAATCTTCATCTCCGCAGTTTTAAGCATCCCATGCAACTCAGAGAGATTCTTATCCATTCCATGCATGTTATAATTCATCAAAAACTGATTATAACTTTTAGGCAATGAATTAAGAATGAGATCCGTGGCTAGCTCCAATGGGATTGGATAGCCAAGTTTCTCAAGGTGCTCTACATAACCTTTCATTTTCAGCATGTGAGGACTCACTTGTTGCCCTTCATTCATTTTGTAAGTAGTGAATGCAACAATGGTCTTGTACCTCTCTTGCCTAGCTTGTTCTTGAAACATGGCTCTTAACTCCACGCCTATCTCATAGGCTTCCAAATGTTCCAAACTTTGTTGGAGTTTTGATCACATAGTAGCAAGCATGAGACAGCTTACATCTCTAGAATCATTATGATGTTTCTTGTAATTGTCTCTTTCTGCCCTAGGGGCAGTAGGTTCTGGTTCAGCAGGAAGAGGCCCATCGAGAATGTACAAATTATCTTCTTGCCTAAGAACAATCCTTAGGCTACGGATCCAATCCATAAAGTTCGTACCATTCTCTTGGAGCTTATCCTTCTCAAGGATTGATCGCAATGAAATTGATTGAGTGTTAGTAGCATTGTCTACAAATATGCAAAATTTCCAAAATTTAATAAGTACCGGTTTTTCATTAAAGAAATAAATAATGTACTTTCAAACAAAATACTCCCACTAAATTATATATCCTTCATATACATCCAATGTATAATATAATTTAATTGGGCTAAGATCCAATTTTAATTTAACTTTTGAGTCCACGGAGGCGGACCGCTCAAAACTAAATTAATTAGGTAAACAATAATGTCAATCACATCCCATATGACTCTTAGATCCTTTTATGAGATTCTTTGGGAAATCCAATTTCAAAAAGCATGTTTAATCTCATCTTTTGCCTAGGCCCAAAACTGTTTTGACGCCTAATTAAGTTCAACCATTTTAAACGTATAGGAACCATTCAATTTATTGCACCTTGTGGAGGCAAGCCCACATTGAATTAATGAACCTCATATTGCTCGTACATGAATAAAATTAATGCACCTCGCGGAGGCGAACCCACATCAAAATCACCCATGTATAAACAAGTGTTTTAATCATGGCATGGCAAAAAGAACTTAAAACTTTCTTTGAAGGTTCATCACATATAGCATACAACACATTTATGAGCACATAATATAAACATGTTATGCATCAAGTTTAGCCACTAAATTAATCTCCATTAATTTAAGCATAATATTTATGTGTCATTAGTTTCTCTATAATTATGAGGATGAGACTATTTCAACTTTGGTCATTATCTCCAAATCAAGACAACAAGAAGTGCGGCCGAAACTAAGCCATAAGGTAACCACAATTCCGTACTAATTCAAGAAACCAAGAAAGTAGTCCATGTGCCCGAAACTAAGCAATAGATGGTCTCGATGAACGTAGGCCAATTGTATCCACAATTCCACATGGATCTCCAATCTTTGAATCAAGAACTTTGTTTCTCAATTTTAGCAATTATAAACTCTTCATAATTCTAACTTCGTTTTATCTTTGAAACTTTGATTGCGATCAAGTTTGGGAAACACAATCTCGATGAACGCAGATTAGCCATCCAAACCTTGAACCAATCTTGGAATCACAAGACTAAAACAAATAGGAAAATCAAACCCCAAGATCCACACCCAAACCAACTACCCAAAACCCATTCTAGATCAGCAGGTCTGGACTGGTTCTGTTACTGGTTTTGTTGAATTTTTGAAAAATTCCAGATTCTGATTTTTGATCAAAATCAGACTCTCTGATCCTTTTGTGCGGCCGCCCAAGAAGTCCTGTGCGGTCGCCCAAACCTGTGCGGCCGCCCAGGTTCCTCTGTGCGGTCGCCCACGGGGATCAGAATGTACAAAATTTTTAAAGTTCGAAAATTTTTGTCTCAAAATTGTTCTTCCCCGATTATTAAAACCATGATCCAATCAGAATTAATAATCAAACAATTCGTAGTCCATCATAATATTTATTGCGATTGAATCGTGCGATTAAAGTTGCAAAACAATAAACCACATAAAATCACAAAGCACATAAACATCATATATTCCAATATTCATATCATGTAAGGCACATAAACAATTTATATACACACAACATGATCTTGGTATTGAAATAATCGACATGAACGGGGCTCTGATACCACTGTTGGGTTTCGATGTAACATGCGCAGCAGAATTTAGCATTCAAAATTTATGAAACCCAAAGCCCATAGACCCATTCATATGATTAAATCAAATACAACAATATGAATACTAGAAAAACTAACCCTTGATGACTTTTGAATTTGGCCTTTGATCTTGGTGGAGAATTTGAAGCTTTGATCACAAAAGTAAGAACACGAACTTTGAAGATGATAAGATTCACCCTCTAGCGGTATCCACACCACGAACGAATATCAAGAAACTTCTTGATCTTGGTTGCTAGACGAAAATTATGAAACACACTTTCACAATTGACAAGAACTATATGGAATTTATTTTGTGTATTATTTTTTTCTTCAATCTAAGATATCTTAGAACAAAATAAAACTCTCTCAAACTCTTTGGAGACTTGCACAAAAGCTATCATATGTTCTGGCCCGAATTTGGCTATTTATATACAAGTTAGACCTATTCCAAAAAGGAAACTTGTGTCTAAATCCGTCCAAAATTCTTTTCCAAAACAAATTAGGAAACCAGTCCCGACATGGTGTGCGGCCGCCCAAAACCCTTGTGTGGTCGCACATCTATCTGGAAGGTTTCTGGTACATTCTGAGCTAAACTGTGCGGCCGCCCAAGCCCTTTTGTGCGGTCGCACACTTTCCCCAAATTTCCCAAATTTCCAAATTCCAATATAGTTCTTATTTAAGATTCGTTCTATTGTGTGTGACCCTCTAGGATTATACTAAGTTGGCAATGGGCTCAAACATGAATCCATAAGATATGATTAGGTTCTAGCAAACCGTCATACCTACCCAAATAGTATAACTAGATACAAGTTCGCATTCCTTTAGAACATGTCACAATCCCATTGTCCACGATATCATTGAACACAAGTCATGGTCAACAAGTCAACTTGTTTTGTTCAACACTTTCTCGATTCCGAATATGTTGATAATCCAAATGACATTGATCTAATCAATTCATTTGAGTCCGGCCGAACATTTTCATCAACATCATTCCTACGAGAGGCCCAAGCTTGACATCTCTCCGAAGAGGGACAAATCCATTTAGCTTATTATTCTTCCCTACGTGAATCCGATTATGCCAATCATACCCTTTATAACTTCCCAGTTAAAGGTTGCGTTTGAATATGTCAAACATAATTTTCATCAAGTGGAAGACTATAATAACTTCATGTCTAAGGATTCAAATGACATAACTAATATGAGATATATGTATGACATAGACTATGACATAAATCTCATACAGCGGGTCATGTCCAGTACCTTGTTCCAAACAAGTACCCATAAATCTAACATGATCATCCCATGATCATTTAGCCTTTATACTAGTGCTTTACAAGTACAAGGGACGGAGATTATTATAAGTAAACATGAACAACAATAATAATCAAAACATCTCTTTATTGATATGAAATAAATGATAACAATTACAACGTTTATTAAATGTGCCTAGGGCACCACTACCAACAATTGCCAACTTAGTGTAATCCTAGAGGGTCACACACAAATAGAACGAATCATAAAGGACTAAATTGGAATTATGGAAAAATCCTGTTTTTTGGCGTGGCACGACCATGCTGTTTAAAGGGCACGACCGTGCTGAATGGTTCAGCACGACTGTGCAGCTTATAAAGCACGATCGTGCCAAAAGTCAGAAAAAGGATGGCAGACTCGGCCCTATTGGCACGACCGTGCCAGATATAGGGCACGACCGTGCCAGTCAAGTCGGCCAGAATTCCTTGTTGCCTAATTTGGTGACGGGATTTATGGTTCCTAAGTCCTTAAGGGTTAATGATTAGGACCTATTTAAAGATCCTTTCAGCAGCCATTAGAGATATTAATTGTAAGTGCCTCGATAGGGTTTTGAGAGGTTATTTTCTTGTTCTAAGATCCCAAAAGTGAAGAACAAGAATATTCATAATTCCATATAGTTCTTGCAATTGTGAAAGTGTGTTTCATAATTTGGTCTAGCAACCAAGATCAAGAAGTGTTCTTGATATTCGTTCAAGGTGTGGATACCGCTAGAGGGTTAAGCTTATCATCTTCAAAGTTCGTGATCTTGCTTTTGTGATCAAGCTTCAAATCTCCACCAAGATCAAGTGTACTTGATATTTGTTCTAAGACATCCTAGATTAAAGAACAAAATAATACACAAACTAAAATTCCATATAGTTCATATTAATTGTGAAAACGTGTTTCACAATATTGGTCTAGCAACCAAGATCAAGTGTTCTTGATATTCTTTCAAGGTGTGGATACCGCTAGAGGGTGATGCTCATCATCTTCAAAGTTCGTGTTCTTACTTGTTCGTGATTAAAGCTTCAATTTCTCTACTAAGATCAAAGACCAAATTGAAAGTCATCAAGGGTTAGTTTTTCTAGTATTCATATTGCATGTATTTGATATAATCATATGAATGGATCTATGGGCTTTGGGTTTCATTAAAAATTTAAATGCTATTTTCCGCTGCGCATGTTACTACGAAACCCAACAGTGGTATTAGAGCCCTGTTCATGTTGATTATTTCAATACTAAGATCATGTTGTGGTATATAAATGGTTTATGTGCCTAGCATGATATGAATATTGGGATTGTGATGTTTATGTGTTATATGATTTTATGTGGTTTATTGTTTTACAAACTTTAATCGCACTATTCAATCGCAATAAAAATTATGGTGGATTTAAAATTGTTTGGATTATTAATTTTGATTGGATCAAAGTTTTGATATTCTAGAGATTCAAGAATAAATTGTTTATTATTCAAGGTTTTGATGATCATGGTGATTGGATCACCAAGAACACCAAATCTTAATTGCATCGGGAAAAACAATTTTGAGATAAATTTTGGAACTTTAAAAATTTTTGGATTTTTAAGAGAGGTCCGACCGGACCCGTTCCTTGACCCGGCCCGACCATTGGTTTTGGCGCGGGGGCGGGGTTTGGTTTTGGGTGTGGATCTTGGGTTTAAATATCCTATTTGTTTTAGTCTTATGATTCTAAGAGTGGTTCAAGGTTTAGATGACTAATCTACGTTCATCGAGATTGTGTTTCCCAAACTTGATTGCAATCAAAGTTTCAAAGATAAAAGGAAGTTAGAATTATGAAGAGTTCATAATTGCTAAAATTGAGAAACAAAGTTCTTGATTCAAAGATTGGAGATCCATGTGAAATTGTGGATGCAATTGGCCTACGTTCATCGAGACCATCTATTGCTTAGTTTCGGCCACATGGACTACTTTCTTCATTTCTTGAATTAGTGTGGAATTGTGGATGCCTTATGGCTTAGTTTCGGCCTCACTTCTTGTTGTCTTGATTTGGAGATGATAACCAAAGTTCAAATAGTCTCATCCTCATAATTATAGAGAAACTAATGACACATAGATATTATGCTTAAATTAATGGAGATTAATTTAGTGACTAAACTTGATGCGTGACATGTTTATATTATGTGCTCATAAATGTGTTGTATGCTATATGTGATGAACCTTCAAAGAAAGTTTTAAGTCCTTTTTGCCATGCCATGATTAAAACACTTGTTTGTACATGGGTAATTTTGTGTGGGCTCGCCAAAGCGAGGTGCATTGATTTTATTCATGTAAGAGCAAGATGAGTGAATAAGAGTTTCCTATGCGTTTAAAATGGTTGGACTTAATTAAGCGTCAAAACAGTTTTGGGCTTAAGAAAGATGAGATTTAACATGCTTTTTGAAATTGGATTTCTTAAAGAATCTCATGAAAGGAACTACGAGTCATATGAGATATGATTGACAAGAGTTGTCTACCTAATTAATTTGATTTTGAGCGGTACGTCAAAGCGTACTTAAAATTAAATTAAAGTTGGATCTTAACCCATTTAAATTATATTATACATTGGATGTATAATAAGGTTATATAATTTAGTGGGAGTATTTTTTGGAAAAATACATTGTTTATTTCTTTAATGAAATCGGTACTTATTAAATTTTGGAAATTTTGCATAATTGTAGATAATGACTAACAACACTCAATCAATTTCGTTGCGATCGATCTTGGAGAAGGATAAGCTCCAAGAGAATGGTACAAACTTTATGGAGACAGTTACAAGAAGATAAGTTGTACATTCTCGATGGGCCTCTTCCTGCTGAACCAGAACCTACTGCCCCTAGGGCAGAAAGAGACAGTTACAAGAAACATCGTAATGATTCTAGAGATGTAAGTTGTCTCATGCTTGCTACTATGTGCTCAAAACTCCAACAAAGTTAGGAACATTTGGAAGTCTATGAGATAGGCGTGGAGTTGAGAGCCATATTTCAAGAGCAAGCTAGGCAAGAGAGGTACAAGACCATTGTTGCATTCACTTCTTGCAAAATGAATGAAGGGCAACAAGTGAGTCCTCACATGCTTAAAATGAAAGGTTATGTAGAGCATCTTGAGAAACTTGGCTATCCAATTCCATTGGAGCTAGCCACGGATCTCATTCTTAATTCATTGCCTAAAAGTTATAATCAGTTTGTGATGAATTATAACATGCATGGAATGGATAAAAATCTCTCCGAGTTATATGGGATGCTTAAAACTGCGGAGATGAAGATTGTGGAGAAAGGTTCTCCTGTGCTCTTGGTTCATGATGGGAAGAAGGCTAATGCCAAAGGAAAGGGTAAGGCAAAAGTTGTCAAACCCAAGATAAGCAAGGCAAAGGTTGCCAAGGCTTCTGAGGCAAAACCCGATACACAAAAGGATGCAATTTGTTTCCATTGTCAAGAAATTGATCATTGGAAACGTAATTGAAAGGCTTTCTTGGAAGAACAAAAGAAGAAGAAGGGCAGCAAGGCTGCGTCGACTTCAGGTATCTATATGATAGATATTCTCCTTTCTACCACTGATTCTTGGGTATTGGATACCGGATGTGGTTATCACATTTGTTTAAATGTGCAGGGACTAAAGAATAGGAGACTGCTTAAAGAGGGTGAAGTAGACCTACGTGTGGGGAATGGAGCAAGAGTTGCTGCATTAGCCGTAGGGACTTATGAAGTCACTTTACCTTCCGGTTTAATACTTGTTTTGAACAATTGCTATTATGTATCGGATTTAAGTATAAATATTATTTCAATTTCTTGTTTGGATAATGAAGGTTTTAAGTTTCTTATTGAGAATAAGAAATTTTCTATTTATTTAAATGATGTGCTTTATGGTATTGCAAATTCATTTAATGGCCTTTATATATTGGATGTCAAGAATGAAAATAATGAAAATGTCTATCATATAAATAAGAAATCTAAACCTAATGATGTAGATCATTCTTATTTGTGGCATTGCCGTCTTGGTCATATTAATGAGAAGCGTATCTCAAAACTCCATGGGGACGATCTCTTAGGTTCATGTGACCTTGGGTCATATGACACTTGTGAGTCGTGTCTTCTTGGAAAAATGACTAAGACACCTTTTACCAAGCTAGGTGAAAGGGAAAGCGACTTATTGGGGTTGATACATTCCGATGTATGCGGACCATTATGTAGCAATGCTAGGGGAGGATTTCAATACTTCATAACCTTCAATGATGATTATAGTAGATTTGTGTATGTTTACCTAATGAAACATAAAAGTGAAGCATTTGAGATATTTAGAATATTTCAAAATGAAGTAGAAAAACAACTTGGCAAAAGTATTAAGGCACTTCGATCAGATTGAGGTGGAGAATACTTGAGTCATGAATTTGATGATCATCTAAAGAATTGTGGAATAGTTTCACAATTGACTCCACCCGGAACACCACAATGGAATGGTGTGTCCGAGAGGAGAAATCGGACTTTGTTAGATATGGTTCGATCAATGATGAGTCAAGTTGATCTTCCAATATCCTTTTGGGGCTACGCTCTAGAAACCGCCGCTTTCACACTAAATCGTGTTCCAACTAAATCGGTTCAAAAGACTCCATATGAAATGTGAAGCGGAAAGAAGCCTTGTCTGTCTTTCATAAAGATTTGGGGTTGTGAAGCTTTTGTCAAAAGAATTGTCTCAGACAAACTTGCACACAAATCTGATAAATGTATTTTCGTGGGATATCCTAAGGAAACTAAAGGATATTACTTTTACAACCAAACGGACAACAAAGTTTTTGTTGCCCTAACTGGTGTCTTTCTAGAGAAAGAGTTTCTCTCCAAAGAAATCAGTGGGAGTAAAATAAATCTTGAAGAAATTCGAGACCCAGAAAATGACATTGAACCGATAGTAGAACAAGAACAAGAACCACAAGGATTTGTGGAACCTGTTCAAACTACACAAGTAACTCGCAGATCTAGTAGGTTACGATCCGAGCCCGAGAGATATGGATTTCTCTTAACGGATAGTAATGAGGTGGAAATCATTGAAGATGATGAACCGACCACCTACCAAGAGGCGATGTCTTCTCCTGATTCGGAAAAGTGGCTTGGAGCCATGGAATCCGAATTACAATCCATGCAAGACAATTAAGTTTGGAACTTGATTAATGCGCCCGAAGGTGTAAAAACCATAGGATGCAAATGGGTCTTCAAGAAGAAGACTGACATGGATGGGAAGGTGCATACTTACAAAGCTAGACTTGTAGCGAAAGGTTATAGGCAAGTTCATGGTATTGACTATGATGAAACCTTTTCACCCGTAGCAATGATCAAGTCTATAAGAATTTTGCTTGACATTGCCGCATATCACGACTATGAAATATGGCAAATGGATGTCAAAACCGCTTTCCTAAATGGAAAACTACAAGAGGATATGTATATGACACAACCAGAAGGTTTTGAACAGAATTCTAAGGTGTGCAAATTGCAGAAATCCGTTTATGGATTGAAGCAAGCTTCTAGGAGTTGGAATCTCCGTTTTGATGAATCGGTCAAAGAGTTTGGTTTCATCAAGAACGAAGATGAGCCTTGTGTATACAAGAAGATTAGTGGGAGCATAGTGCTATTCCTGATTTTATATGTGGATGACACATTACTCATTGGAAATGACATTCCTGCACTTCAGTCCGTAAAGACTTGGTTGGGAAAGTGTTTCGCAATGAAAGATATGGGAGAAGCCGTATATATTCTTGGCATTAAGATATACAGAGATAGATCTAGAAAGCTACTTGGTTTAAGCCAAAGTACATACATTGACAAGGTTATTAGAAGATTCCGCATGGAAAATTCTAAGAGAGGAACCTTGCTAGTGCTACATGGAGTTTCTATAAGCAAGACTCGATGTCCTAAGATGAGCGTGAGAAAATGAATGATGTTCCATGTGCTTCGGAAATTGGGTCCATCATGTATGCCATGATTTGTACTAGGCCAGCTGTATCTTATGCTTTGAGCATGACAAGTAGATACCAATCCGACCCGAAGAAAATCACTGGGTAGCTGTAAAAGCGATTCTTAAGTACATGAGAAGGACTAAAGACTCATTTTTGGTATATGGAGGAATGGAAGATGATCTCATTGTAAATGCTTACACGGATGCAAGCTTCCAAACCGACAGAGATGATAGTCGATCGCAATCGGGTTCTGTGTTTATGTTAAATGGTGGAATTGTAAGCTGGAAGAGTTCCAAGCAGAGTACAACAACTGATTCTACAACGGAAGCTGAGTATATTGTTGCATCGGATGCTACAAAGGAAGCTGTTTGGATTAAGAAGTTCATCAATGAACTGGAAGTGGTTCCTAGTATTGCTAATCCAATAGATCTTTATTAAGATAATAATGGCGCTATTGCTCAAGCAAGGGAACCAAGGGCACAGCAGAAATCCAAACACATACTTAGGCGTTACCATGTCATTCGAGAAATCATTGACAGAGGTGATGTGAATATATGCAAAGTACCTACTGATGACAATGTTGCGAACCCGCTAACAAAAGGACTTCCACAAGCTAAACATGAAGGTCATGTTAGGTCCATGGGTATTAGATACATGGAAGATTGGGCCTAGGGCAAGTGGGAGATTGTTGGTAGTGGTGCCCTAGGCACGTTTAATAAACGTTGTAATTGTTATCATTTATTTTTAATATCAATAAAAAGATGTTTTGATTATTATTGTTGTTCATGTTTACTTATAATAATCTTCTTCCCTAGTACTTGTTAAGCACTAGTATACAGGCTAAATGATCATGAGATGATCATGTTAGATTTATGGGTACTTGTTTGGAACAAGGTACTGGAGATGACCCGCTGTATGAGATTTATGTCATGGTGTATGTCGTACATATATCTCATATTAGTTATGTCATTCGAATCCTTAGACATGAAGTTATTATAGTCTTCCACTTGATGAATATTATGTTTGACATATTCAAGCGCTAACTTTAACCGGGTAGTTATAAAGGATATGATTGGCATGATCGGATTCATGTAGGGAAGAATAATAAGCTAAATGGATTTGTCCCTCTTCGGAGAGATGTCAAGCTTGGGCCTCTCGTAGGAATGATGTTGATGAAATGTTCGGCCGGACTCAAATGAATTGATTGATCAATGTCATTTGGATTATCAACATATTCGGAATCGAGAAAGTATTGAACAAAATAAGTTGACTTGTTGACCATGACTTGTGTTCAATGACATCGTGGACAAAGGGATTGTGACATGTTCTAAAAGGAATGCGAACTTGTATCTAGTTACACTATTTGGGTAGGTATGACGGTTTGCTAGAACCTAATCATATCTTATGGGTTCATGTTTGAGCCCATTGCCAACTTAGTGTAATCCTAGAGGGTCACACACAAATAGAACGAATCATAAAGGACTAAATTGGCATTATGGAAAAATCTTGTTTTTTGGCCTGGCGCGACCGTGCTGTTTAAAGGGAACGACCGTGCTGAATGGCTCAGCACGACCGTGCAGCTTATAAAGCACGACTGTGCCAAGAGTCGGAAAAAGGATAGCAGACTCGCCCTATTGGCACGACCGTGCCAGATATAGGGCACGACCGTGCCAGTCTAGTCGGCCAGAATTCCTTGTTTCCTAATTTGGTGATGGGATTTATGGTTCCTAAGTCCTTAAGGGTTAAGGATTAGGACCTATTTAAAGATCCTTTCAGCAGCCATTAGAGATATTAATTGTGAGTGCCTCCATAGGGTTTTGAGAGGTTATTTTCTTGTTCTAAGATCCCAAAAGTGAAGAACAAGAATATTCATAATTCCATATAGTTCTTGAAATTTTGAAAGTGTGTTTCATAATTTGGTCTAGCAACCAAGATCAAGAAGTGTTCTTGATATTCGTTCAAGGTGTGGATACCGCTAGAGGGTGAAGCTTATCATCTTCAAAGTTCGTGTTCTTGCTTTTGTGATCAAGCTTCAAATCTCCACCAAGTTCAAAGGCTAGAAATCAAAGTCATCAAGGGTTAGTTTTTCTAGTATTCATATTGCATGTATTTGATATAATCATATGAATGGATCTATGGGCTTTGGGTTTCATTAAAATTTTAAATGCTATTTTCCGCTGCGCATGTTACTACGAAACCCAACACACTCCTCTCCATGGCATGACTATCACCGAAGCCTTTGAAGCTCTCAAAGCCAAAGGGCATGTTAATCCTCTCGAAGGGTACAAATCCAAGGCATTGCGTCCCAACCATGCTCACCACAAGCATTGTGACTACCACCAACATAGCGGCCATACCACCGAGGAATGCTTCGTCCTCTGCAACGTCATCCAAGATCTCATAGACAAAAAGGAATTCATAGTTCCTAATAAGGGTGGCGTCAATGTAATAGAGATAGGATAGTTTGAAGAGACCACTCATTCAATCCCAATTGTGAATAAGGGCTCCAATATTATGAATAAGATTGATAATTTTTGGTATGCTGTGACTTATGATGAGGTAATGAGGGAAGTATTAGAGAATAGGAAAAAGAGGCAAGAGGGGAACTTCAACATGCTAACTCGATCTGTACGAGTCATAGCAAACAACCCCGCTACTTCTGCACCAAGCTCCTCTTCTCAAAGACAGCAAGCTCGCGACACTCCCGAAGACCCTTTATTGGTTCACCTCAAGAAAACTCAAGCAAACATCTCCATTTGGGACCTCATTGCATCCTCAAAGAAGCACCGAGATCTTGTCATCGGTAATCTCGACGACAATTCGATCTCTCCCGATACAACTCCCGAAGACCTTACGGCAATTATAGGTCATATTCATTTTGGCAATGTCATCACCTTTGCCGACATGGACCTTCCACCTTTTGGTTCCGACCACAATGAGTCCATTTATCTCAAGGTGAGAGCAAGGGGGAGACCTATTTCAAGAGTCTTGGTTGACGGTGGTTCCGCACTCAATTTGATGCCCGGCCGAATCATGGGCATACTGGGGCTTAAGAATTCAGATTGAAAGCCTTCGACTCAAGTGATCCAAGGTTACGACGGCACTGCCCGTACAGTCATGGGTATGGTGGAAATAGACATTAAGTTTGGGAGCATGGTCATGTCCGTCCCATTCCAAGGGCTCGACGTCCCTTCCTCATTCAATTTGCTCTTGGGCCGCCCATGGATATACAGTTCTAATTCCGTCCCTTCGACTCTCCATCAGTGTGTGAAGTTAAAAATGGGGATGAAATAGAGTCCATTATGGCAGAAAACGTCACTATCCACAGAAAGGGGGAACCCATTCACCAAATTCAGCATGGTTTAGCAGACTCTACCCTCTCCGGCGTCTCAATCAACGCCATTAACAAAGAAGGGGGAAGCGGGTCATGGACCCTTGGCAATCGCAAAGTCCTCCACATGATGAGGAATATGAATTACTTCCCTGGTTTAGGCCTAGGGAAATATCAACAAGGAAGAATGCAACCTATTGAGGTTCCTTTTGTTAAGAACAAGTTCGGTTTAGGATATGAGCCTTCCAAAGACGACTTAAAGTACGAGCAAGCCGTCAAGAATGAAAAGGCCCGAGCTCGAAGAGAAGGCCGTCATTATGAGATTCCCAATCTGAGGCCTTACCGCAAGACACTGAATGGCTACTTTGTCCATCAAGGGGAAGAGGTTCCATACGTAATCTTTCCCGAATCATGGGTTAACAGCAAGGGCATCAGAAAGCCCGGTCTTGAAATCTTCGCCGACTGCGAAATTCAGAAATCCGAAAGGGAACCAACTCCCATGTCACCCCGAGAATGGTGGGCGAAGAAAGTAACCATCGAGTCCGAGACAGAGATTACCGTGGGGGAAGAATTGACGGATTTAGCCTATATGTTCGAAGAACTTTCCATTATGGATGAGTGCCAAGTCAATGCCATCTACGACACTGACACGAGAAAAGAGACTATCAGTGAGATCCAGCCAAGCTCCGAGCCGATCAACAACTGGTATTCTATGAAGGGACCCGTGGTATCCGAAGAATTCTTGGTCAAGAAGATGGGTTACATTCTGCGCAAGGTCACAAAGGAAGATGTGTTCACATTCACTTTCGAGTCCGAGAGTGTTTCCGATACCCTCACCCAAGAGGATATAGAGGCAATAGCCGAGCTTGTGTTCCCTTTCTTTGTTAATGAAAAATTTGATGTTTCTGAGTACCCCGAGATTGCAAACATCATGAATGATGAATTAACTAATAACGAATTTAATGAACTAGTTAATAACGATTCAAATAATGATGAAATAGACCACAAAAACACAACATACTTAAATGAACTTTCTCAACAGGTCCGTAGTCGTGGTGAAAATGGTCCAGGGGCTGACAAATAATTGCATGTTGTTAATCTGGGTACCGACGAAGAGCTGAAAAAAACCAAGATCGGAAGCTTCTTCAAGGGGGATGAGAAAGAGAGATTGACTGCACTGCTCAAAGATATGCCGGGTTTAGACAGAAAGGTCGCTGAGCACAGAATTCCGATCAGAGACGATGCTAAGACGACAAAGCAGAAGCTCAGAAAGATCAAACCAGAATGGTCTTTACAAGTCAAAGAAGAGATAGAAAAGCTTCTCAGTGTAGGCTTCATTAAGGTTATTGAGTATCCAACATGGCTTACAAAAGTCGTGACAGTCAGAAAGGCTAATGGCAAGGTTCGTGTTTGTGTGGACTTCCAGCATCTGAACAAAGCTTCTCCAAAGGATGACTTTCCACTACCTAACATTGACATGCTAGTTGACTCCACTGCTGCCTATGAGGTCCGCTCGTTTATGGACGGGTTTGCTGGGTATAATCAGATTCTCATGGCCGAAGAGGATCAACACAAGACTGCTTTCACAACACCGTGGGGCACCTTTTGCTACATAGTTATGCCGTTTGGGTTAAGGAATGCTGGGGCTACTAATCAAAGGGCTATTATAGACTTGTTCCGTGACATGATTCACAAAGAGATCGAGGTCTATGTGGACGACATGATCATCCACTCGAAGGGGATTAACGGACAACATTTGATCGATCTCTGCAAATTCTTTGAAAGGCTCCATCAACACAAGATGAGGCTCAATCCCGCAAAGTGCACGTTCGGGGTTGTAGACACCCCGCCTTGGACCGCTCACCCCGATTGCACATTTGATCTTGTGTTTCTCCCCATTTTAAGTGTTTCTCGTTAGTTTCTGTCACTTCCGTTAAGTTCCTGACTGGCTTCGTTAAGTCTAGGGACTAAACTGAATAATAGGGCTGACTTTCTAATCCATTCTGTCAAAATTGCCTTCTCTGAGTCGCGCGCCTTCGACAGGAGGAGCCAGACGCGCGCGCCTCCCGCCCCCAAAGCAGGAAGCGCGCGCCTCTGGGCGTTAGTTACAGATTTCTGGCCAGGATTCTCTCCCTTGCTCAATTTACAGGATTTTGCCCGGGAAGGATTTCTTGGTGACTAAGTTTTGGCACCAAAAACACCTCTCTTTCACCTATAAAAACCTCCCTTTACCTCCATTTTCAAAGGACGAAAACTTAAGACAAAACTTTGACCAAAAGACCTTGAATTTACAAAATTTCCTATTCTCAAAGCATTTTCCAAAGGATTTCTCCAAGTAATTCAAGAAGAAGTGTTTGAAGTCTCTTGAAGTCTAGGTAAAGCTCTTTCTTTCCCCTTCTCAACTTCATCTCTTTTCTCTTTCTTTTTGTATTATCAAAGTGCAATCACCCAAATCATTTTGGGACATGACTCTAGTGATCACCTCATCTCATTGAGGTTGGTTAAGGAGTTATGTCCTACATTCCCAACTCTATTTTAAAACCCCTTTTATGATTTAAAGAAGAAGAAGAAGAACGTTTATCATTCATGTAGATTTTGATCAAGCAAGACCAACTTTAATTGGGCGAGATGGGTGTTTCGGTACTTCCCATCTCGTAATCTAACCCCCGAACCTTAAAACAAAGAATCTCTGTTTTCGTAATCAAACTTAGGCTATTATCAATAGGTTTTTCTTATGTTCCTCAAAACATAGGTGGCGACTCTAAAAACAAATCAGACATCCTAGGATAATTCACGCGCTCTAGCCAAAGCCGTGGGCTTTCCCCGGGGTATCTACAGTGGCGACTCCGCTGGGGACATTTGAGGGTTAAACTTGCATTCTGATCAAAATCTACATCTTTTCTGGGCATTCTGACTCCTGATGGGGGAGGCGCGCGCTTCTGGCCTCTTCAGCCTAAGGCGCGCGCATCCCGCATCAAGGACCAGAATCGCCCGCTTCTTCATGTTCTTCATCTTCTTCTTTTGCTATTCTCCACTAATCATTTCTGGAGGGGTTACAATATGCACGTAGGACCAGGGGCAATCCCCTGAGTCCAAAATCTGACAATCTGACAGGTGTAACTAGAAGCGCGCGCCTCCTAATAGCATTGCGCCATGCGCGCGCATCCCGTATCAACACTCAGAGGCGCACGCTTCTGGGTTGGTTCCCAGAACAGAAACAGGTTTCAGTGACTGAGCAGAACAGTGGGGTGTGGGCACAGTTTCCTACATCAGAACAGAATTGAACCCTCGGACTGTTTATTTTTATGTTTTATTTACCGGTCACACGGGTGATTCGGGAGTTGTTATTTATGTGCTTATGTGTTTTGTTTTTTTTGTTTTTCTGTCTTTTCAAAAAAAAAAATATATATAAAAAAAAATTTGTCACGTGACTACATGCACATATTCCTATGAACTGCTCACTATCGAGTCGCACAAGTCCAACCCCAAACCCGTCGAGGCCCGTCCTAGAAAGTTTCAAGTTCCACTCGACCTTGGCTCTTTCGAAGCGGTAAACCTCAGCCCGTGGCGTAGTTCAAGACTACATGCCGGGGGTGACCTTTGAGCCTCATATTCAAGCCGAGCACAAGCCACACAATTCTAGTTAGGGTCTAACACTCCGTGACTCAAGTCGGTTTCCATGTACCGAGATTTCCCTAAACTAATGTCTTCAAATCATACATGCCAACTCGTTGAAACGGACGCAATAAAAATCCGTCCCCAAAAGTGGTTATTTTGGACGAAAATAAGAATTCGTCCCCGCATGTATGCTTTACTACATTAATTTAGTTTAATCCCGATACATGTAGGATTCACAAACGCGATGGAATCCGATGAGTATATGGGACCGCGAGATGGTCTATATACTAGTGTGACGATTCCATTATTTTCTTAGAAACCCCAAAAGGGATCCATTCCCTCCGACTTACAAAAAAAAAAAAAAAAAAAAGAGTCTTTTCTTATGTGGTTCGAGTCGTGTGCCGAACTGTGTGTTCTAAGCCTCTTCGTGGACCTCAAGTGTTACTCAAGACTGACAAGGGACTCTTCTGCAATATAGGTTCAATTGATACTTACAGAGTCTACCGGGATTCAGCAAATCGGTTAGTCCGTGAAGAGATCACTCCAACAGCTCCTACGTCAACCATGACCGGCAGCAGCAACACCATGTCTCTCGAACAGCTTTCAACCATGGTCCAAATCCTCCAAGAGAAAGTCTCCACCCTTAATAAGGAGGCACAAAGCAAAGACGACATTTGGCAATCCCACCTCGACAGACAAAGGGAGGCCCACGAGGCCGAGATGGAGCTAATGAAAGAAAAGCTCACTAATCTTGCCAAGGGGAAGAACAAGAATAATGATGACGAATCAGAATGGACCGAGGGTTTGTTCAAAAGTCCTTATGTCAACATCCGCACCAAGAAAATGGGAGAGCCGAGTTCCGAGAACAATGAGCCCAAAATGGTGGATTCTATCATGGCCTACATCGACCAAAAATTCAATGGGCTCAACATGGGGAAAGGCTCCGACACAAGCCTTTATCAATCATCCATCCTCATAAGTACTATGGCCGCTCTTCCTGATAAGTTCAAGATGCCCGACATAAGCAAATTCAAGGGAAACTCTTGTCCTATGGCTCACATTGAGACTTATATTTGGGCAATGGTTCCGAAGAAGGTTTCCCCCAAGGTGATGGCTCAATGTTTTCCTCTCACTCTCGAGGGGGCAGCAAAAGATTGGTATGCTACTCTCCCGCTCACTATCCGTCTTGATTGGGACTCCGCCATGCTTGCCTTCAAGAACCAATACCAAGGCAACACCACTCACCGGCCCACAAGGAAAGAGCTAGAGAACACTACTCAACGAGACCACGAGTCCTTCATCGACTTCACAAGGAGATGGAATGATAAACTCTCCGAGATTGTGGAAAGGCCAAATACCAAGGAACAAATGGACATCTTTCTCAAATGTCTCAAAATTGATCTCCGCACCCACCTAAGTGGGGCTTGCTATGCGGATTTCTCCCAAATATATGAGGCGGGGATCCGAATGGATGAGTTGCTCAAAGAAGTGAAGAAAAGTGCTCCTAGCTACCTCTACAAGGCCGCTTCCAACTCCACAAAAGAGGCCTCGGTCAACGCCGTCACAATCGATAAGGGGAATTACAAAAAGGTTCCTCCACCCCAAGGGAAGAAGTCTCGAAATGACCGTGTCTACACGCCTTTCCAAGGCATGACTCAAACCGAAGTGTTCGAAGTCCTCAAAGCAAAGGGTCAAGTCACACCCGTGCAAGGGTACCAACCCAAGACGGTCCACCCCAATCATGCTCACCACAAATATTGTGGCTACCACCAATATAGTGGCCACACCACCGAGGAATGCTTCATTCTCCGCAATGTCATTCAATATCTCATAGATAAGAAAGAATTTGTAGTGACTAATGGCGAACATGTCAATGTAATAGAGATAGGAGAACTCGAGGGGACCACCCATTCAATCCCAATTGTGAATGGGGGCCCCAATGTTATGAATAAATTTGACAATTCTTGTTATGTTGTAACTTACGATGAGGTAATGAGGGAAGTACTAGAGAATAAGAAAAAGAAGCAAGATGGGAATGTCAACATGCTAACTCGATCCGGCCGAGTCATAGCAAGCAACCCTTCCACTTCCGCACCAAGCTCCTCTTCTCAAAGGCCGCAAGCTCGCGACACTCCCGAAGATCCTCTACTTATCCAACTCAAGAAAACTCAAGCCAACATCTCTATTTGGGACCTCATTGCATCCTCAAAGAAACACCGAGATCTTGTCATCCGCAATCTCGATGATACATCAGTTTCTCCAAATACTACTCCCGAGGACCTTACGGCAATGATCGGTCACATTCATTTCGGCAACGTCATCACCTTTGCCGATATGGACCTTCCACCATTTGGTTCCGACCACAACGAGGCTATTTACCTCAAGGTACGAGCAAGGGGGAGACCCATCTCAAGAGTCTTAGTGGACGGTGGTTCCGCACTCAACCTCATGCCTAGCAGAATCATGGGCATACTGGGGCTTAAGGACTCCGATTTGAAGCCTTCTACTCAAGTAAGACGAGGTTACGACAGCACCGCCCGTACAGTCATGGGCATGATCGAAATAGACATTGAGTTTGGGAGCATGGTCATGTCCGTTCCATTCCAAGTGCTTGACATCCCGGCCTCGTTCAACTTGCTTTTGGGTCGACCATAGATTCACAGTTCTAATGCCGTCCCGTCAACTCTCCATCAATGTGTCAAGATCCGAAATGGTGATGAAATAGTGACCGTCATGGCTGAAAACGTCACTATCCACAGAAAAGGGGAGCCCGTCCACCAAGTTCAGCATGGTTTACCAGACTCCACTCTCTCCGGCGTCTCAATCAATGCCATTGACAAAGAAGGGGGAAACGGATCATGGACCCCCAGGAATCACAAAGTCCTCCGCATGATGAGGAATATGGACTACTTCCCTGGTTTAGGCCTAGGGAAATATCAACAAGGAATCCTACATCCAGTGCAAGTCCCATTTGTCATGAACACATTCGGTTTGGGGTACGAGCCTTCCAAAGAAGACTTGAAACAAGGGCAAGCAATCAAGAATGAAAAGGCCCGAGCTCGCAAAGAAGACGTTGAATGGCTATTTTGTCCGCCAAGGGGAAGACGTTCAATACATGATCTTTCCCGAGCCGTGGGTCAACAATAAGGGTGTCAAAAAGCCCGGTCTCGAAATCTTCTCCGATTGTGAGATCCAGAAATCCGAAAGGGAACCAACTCCCATGTCGCCCCGTGAATGGTGGGGAAGGAAGGTGACCATAGAGTCCGAGACAGAAATCATCGTGGGGGAAGAACTGACAGATTTAGCCTCCATGTTCGAAGAGCTTGCCATAATGAATGAATGCCAAGTCAACGCCATCCATGACACCATCATCATGAATGAGACTATCAGTGAGATCCCGCCAAGCTCCGAGCCGATCAACAATTGGTATTCAACGAAAGGGCCCGTGGTATCCGAAGAATTCTTAGTCCAAGAAATGGGTTGCACACCCCGCACAGCAACAAAGGAAGAGCGGCTCACACTTACTTTTGAGTCCGAGAGTGTCTCTAATACCCTCACCCAAGAGGATATGGAGGCCATAGCCGAGAGTGTGTTTCCTTTCTTTGCTAATGAAAAATTTGATATTTCTGAGTACCCTGAGATTGCAAACATCATAAATGATGAATTAACTAATAATGAACTTAATAAACAAGTTAATAACAATTCAAATTATGATGAAATAGACCACGAAAACACAACATACTTAAATGAACTTGCTCAACAAGTCTGTAGTCGTGGTGAAAATGGTCCAGAGGCTGACGAAGAATTGCATGTTGTTAATCTGGGTACCGAAGAAGAGCCAAGAGAGACTAAGATCGGAAGCTTCTTCAAGGGGACGACAGAGACAGATTGACTGCACTACTACGGGAGTTCGTGGATGTGTTCGCATGGTCATACAAAGACATGCCGGGTTTGGACAGAAAGGTAGCGGAGCACAGAATTCCGATCAGAGAAGATGCCAAGCCAGTAAAGCAGAAGCTCAGAAAGATCAAGCCAGAATGGTCTCTGCAAGTCAAAGAAGAGATTGAAAAGCTCCTCAGTGTGGGTTTCATCAAGGTTATCGAGTATCCGACATGGTTAGCCAACATCGTGACAGTCAGAAAGGCAAACGGCAAGGTTCGAGTTTGTGAGGACTTCCGGGATTTGAACAAAGCTTCCCCAAAGGATGATTTTCCACTCCCTAACATCGATATGCTGGTCGACTCCACTGCTGCCTACAAGGTTCGCTCATTCGTGGATGGGTTCGCTGGGTACAATCAGATTCTCATGGCCGAGGAAGATCAACATAAGACAGCCTTCACAACACCGTGGGGTACATTTTGCTACACAGTCAGGCCATTTGGTTTAAGAAATGCTGGGGCTTCCTACCAAAGAGCCGTGACAGACTTGTTCCACGATATGATTCACAAAGAAATCGAGGTCTATGTGGACGACATGATCATTCACTCCAAAGGAACCGATGGTCAACATTTAATCGATCTCCGCAAGTTCTTCGAAAGGCTTCTTCAACACAAGATGAGGCTCAACCCTGAAAAGTGCACGTTAGGGGTTATCCGAGGCAAAGTTCTTGGTTATATGGTCACTGAAAGGGGAATTGAAGTAGACCCCTCCAAAATCAAGGCAATCATTGACATGCCTCCTCCAAAGACGCAGAAAGAGATCAAAGGTTTCATGGGCAGACTGCAATACATCAGTCGGTTTGTGCACCAACTCACTTCCATGTGTGAGCCAATCTTCAAGCTACTCAAGAAGAATGTGGCTCTAGAATGGACCGACGCGTGCCAAGAATCCTTCGACCAAGTGAAGCATTACTTGACGTGCCCTCCTGTTCTAGTTCCGCCGTACAAGGAGAAGCCTCTTTTGCTCTATCTCACTGTCAATGATGAAGCCCTAGGGGCTATGTTAGCACAAGAGAAACGAGAGTCCACAAAAGAGAATGCCATCTATTTTGTCAGTCGCCGATTCCAAGGAGGCAAAAAGAACTACTCTGTCTTAGAGAAGTCATGTGCAGCATTGGTTTGGGTCATTCAAAAGCTCAAACACTATATGGAAGCTTTCCCGATCAAGCTAGTAGCAAAGGTGGACCCGCTCCGCTACATCTTCGAGAAGCCTTTCATGTCAACAAGAATAGCCAAATGGTACTTCATGCTCGCCGGCTATGATATCACTTACGTCACACTAAAATCCGTCAGGGGGAAAGTGTTCAGTGACCAGCTTGCCGAATTCCCGTGTGAAGAAGTGAAGGGGGAAGACGTACAGTTCCCCGACGAGCATTTAATTTGTACTGCAACTGAGGAAAATAAGTGGCAACTTTTTTTCGATGGCGCCGCCAATAAGCACGGTTTTGGTATAGGAGTATTGCTTGTCGATCCAAAAGACATCTACACTCCCATAGACATCCGTCTAGAATTCGAAGCTACCAACAACATTGCCGATTACGAAGCATGCATAGCAGGGCTCGAAGCAGCTCTCGAAAGAAATGTCACGGAACTAGAAGTATTCGGCGACTCTTTACTCCTTATCAATCAGCAGTCGGGTAAATGGCGAATCCAAGACCCGATCCTCCAACAGTATGGTCAGCACCTTGAAGAATTGGTTGAACAATTCCAAGAGGTCACTTTCAACTACCTGCCAATGGATAAAAATCGCTTCGCCGATACACTGGCCACTATAGCTTCATTAGTCGAAATGCCCAAAGGGAAAATGGTGAAGCCTTTCAAAATTGTTGGATTTCGTTGTAACATGCGCAACGGAATAAAGCATTTAAAATTTTAATGAAACCCAAAGCCATAGATCCATTCATGTGGTTAAGTCAAATACATATAAGATGAATATCAGAAAAACTAACCCTTGATGATTTTGATTTCTAGCTTTTGAATTTGGTGGTGTTTTGAAACTTGATCAAGAACGCGAACCTTGAAGATGATGAGCTTCACCCTCTAGCGGTATCCACACCACGAACGAATATCAAGTAACTTCTTGATCTTGGTTGCTAGACCAAATTGTGAAACACACTTTTACAATCGCAAGAACTATATGGAATTATGAATATTCTTGTTCTTCACTTTTGGGATCTTAGAACAAGAAAAATAACCTCTCAAAACCTTATGGAGGCACTCACAATTATGTGTCTAATGCCTGCTGAAAGGATCTTTAAATAGGTCTCAATCCTTAACCCTTAAGGACTTAGGAATCCTAAATCCCGTCACCAAATTAGGCAACAAGGAATTCTGGCCGACTTGACTGGCACGGTCGTGCCCTATAATCTGGCACGGTCGTGCCATCAGGTCCGCGTGATTTCCCCAGTCGACCAATTTCGGCACGGTCGTGCTTGACTTCTTGGCACGGTCGTGCCAAACATGTCGACAGATTTGCCTTGGTTTGGATTTATGGCACGGACGTGCCATTTTAAGGCGCACGACCGTGCCAGAGCCAAAACCTGACATTTTTCCATAATTCCAATTTAGTCCTTTATGATTCGTTCTATTTGTGTGCGACCCTCTAGGATTACACTAAGTTGGCAATGGGCTCAAACATGAACCCATAAGATATGATTAGGTTCTAGCAAACCGTCATACCTATCCAAATAGTGTAACTAGATACAATTTCGCATTCCTTTATAATATGTCATAATCCCTTTGTCCATGATGTCATTGAACACAAGTCATGATCAAACGGTCAACTTGTTTTGTTCAATACTTTCTCGATTCCGAATATGTTGATAATCCAAATGACATTGATCCAATCAATTCATTTGAGTCCGGCTGAACATTTCAACAACATCATTCCTACGAGAGGCCCAAGCTTGACATCTTTCCGAAGAGGGACAAATCCATTTAGCTTATTATTCTTCCCAACGGGAATCCGATTATGCCAATCATACCCTTTATAACTACCGTGTTAAGATAGCGTTTGAATATGTCAAACATAATGTTCATCAAGTGGAAGACTATAATAACTTCATGTCTAAGGATTCAAATGACATAACTAATATGAGATATATGTATGACATAGACCATGACATAAATCTCATACAGCGGGTCATGTCCAGTACCTTGTTCCAAACAAGTACCCATAAATCTAACATGATCATCCCATGATCATTTAGCCTTTATACTAGTGCTTAACAAGTACTAGGGACGGGGATTATTATAAGTATACATGAACAACAATAATAATCAAAACATCTCTTTATTGATATGAAATAAATGATAACAATTACAACGTTTATTAAACGTGCCTAGGGCACCACTACCAACAATCTCCCACTTGCCCTAGGTCCAATCTCCCATGTATATAATACCCATGGACCTAACATTACCATCATGTTTAGCTTGTGGAAGTCCTTTTGTTAGCGGGTCCGTAACATTGTCATCAGTAGGTACTCTGCATATATTTACGTCTCCCCTATCAACGATCTCTCGAATGATATGAAAACGCCTAAGTATGTGTTTGGATTTCTGATGTGCTCTTGGTTCCTTTGCTTGAGCAATAGCACCATTATTATCGCAATAAAGGTCTATTGGATTAGCAATACTAGGAACCACTTCAAGTTCAGTTATGAACTTCTTAATCCAAACAGCTTCCTTTGCAGCATCCGATGCAGCAATATACTCAGCTTCTGTTGTAGAATCAGCGGTTGTACTTTGCTTGGAACTCTTCCAGCTTACAGCTCCACCATTTAACATAAACACAAAACCTGATTGCGATCGGCTATCATCTTTGTCGGTTTGGAAGCTTGCATCCGTCTAAGCATTTACAACGAGATCATCTTCCATTCCTCCATAGACCAAAAACGAATCTTTAGTCCTTCTCAAGTACTTAAGAATCGCTTTTACGGCTATCCAGTGATTTTCGCCAGGGTCGGATTGGTATCTACTTGTCATGCTCAAAGCATAAGATACATTCGGCCTAGTAAAAATCATGGCATACATGATGGACCCAATTGTCGAAGCATATGGAACATCATTCATTTTCTCACGCTCATCTTTTGTCTTAGGACATTGAGTCTTGCTTAGAGAAACTCCATGTAACACGGGCAAGGTTCCTCTCTTAGAATTTTCCATACGGAATCTTCTAATGACCTTGTCAATGTATGTACTTTGGCTTAAACCAAGTAGCCTCCTTGATCTATCTCTATAGATCTTAATGCCAAGAATATATGCGGCTTCACCCATATCTTTCATTGCGAAGCACTTTCCTAACCAAGTCTTCACAGACTGAAGTGTAGGAATGTCGTTTCCAATGAGTAATATGTCATCCACGTATAAAATAAGGAATAGCACTATGCTCCCACTAATCTTCTTGTATACACAAGGCTCATCTTCGTTCTTGATGAAGCCAAACTCTTTGACCGATTCATCAAAACGGAGATTCCAACTCCTTGAAGCTTGCTTCAATCCATAGATGGATCTTTGCAATTTGCATACCTTAGAATCTTGTTCAAAACCTTCTGGTTGTGTCATATACACATCCTCTTGGAGTTTTCCATTTAGGAAAGCGGTTTTGACGTCCATGTAACGCCCATCCTTAATCTCGTTAAATATTTGACTTATTTGTTAAATTTTTGACTTGCTTGTTAAATTCTTGACTAGCATATTTATATGCTATTTTATTTGAGTTAATTATTTAACTACTTTAGAAAATTAAGGTGGTTAAATGTCAAAGTTGAAAGTTTAGGGGCCTTTTTGTCAAAGTTAGAACTTGAGGGGCCAGAGGGCAATTTTTGAAACTTGAATGTATATAAAGTGTTGCTTCTTCTCAGAGAAGCATTTTTCTCTCAAGTCTTCTCGTTCTTTCTCTCTGTTTCATATTAGGGAGTTCAATTTTACCCTATTCTCGACTCCTCGAGCTTAATTATCCCTCTGTTCGTGATTCCGGTCCCGGATAAATATTCGTGGCGTTGAATAGAGCGTTCCAGGCCGATCAGAAATTTATTTTGGTCAACTTGATTTTTGACTAGGTAAGCTATTAGCTTCCCCTTACTTGTAATAACATGTATATATGTTATTCCCGCTACTTGTTCTTGTTAAAATTGTGTTTTGGGCAATTTTTGTGATACTTGTAATTTTGGGACGAAGGGAGTATAAAATACACTGCGTATGAAGAAACTTGGAAAAAATAGTGTTTAAAACTTGATTAACCTCCTGGGTTGTTAAGTAGATTATTAGAAAAGATACTCCTACTCGTGAGACGGAAATTAGTAACTTGATTTAAATACTATTAGAAAAATCGTACCATTATTTGTGGTACGGGGAAATGAATGGAAGTATCCCTAAATGTTTATAGTAGTATATTATAAAATTATACTTATACTTTTGGGGACGGTGAAATATTAAATAGGAATAAAAGGAAATTGTCCTATTATTTATGGGACGGTAAAAGAAATGAATTGGGCTTGAAATAGGAGTTCTAAACTTGTTAGTATACTCCTGAGAATGTTAGGAGTGTTAGTTAAATGTTACTCCTACGTGTGGGACGGAGAATTAATGAAACTTGAATTCAGGGGAAAAGGGCCAAAATTTGTACCGCACGGTCGTGCGCCTTTATTTGGCACGGTCGTGCCAAATATCACCTTTAGGCAAATTTCCTCGACAGTGTTAGCACGGTCGTGCGCCTTTTATGGGCACGGTCGTGCCGAAAATGAAGTTTTTGTAAAAACCTCTCGACCTTGATAGCACGGTCGTGCCATTTTTGCACGCGCGGTCGTGCCAAGTGGAAATCCTGATTTTCCTTCTTGACTTGTTTCCTCCATAACTTTCTATAGGAAAGTCGGAATCAAGATCCAAAAGAAGCTGAATAACCTAGACTTAGAGGGCTATTCAAAGAATAAATTAATGGGGTTTTAAAGTGATTGTCTAGAGCACCTAGATAGGTGTTTTAGGACATTGAACTTGAGTATAAGAGTATGAATGCTCTTATGTGTCTGGGAAATCAACGTCTTGTGTACCTTAGGGGTATAAATAATGTTTTGAACTTGAACATCCTAAGAATAGGATTGAGAATTGGTAAGAGTAAAGTGTATAACTCTTATACATGATTTAATGTCCAAATATTGGAATAAAACTTGAAGTATAAGACAATAAAATCTTGTACATGACTTGAACATCCAAAGAAAAGGGATTAAAACATGAATATAAGATTAATAAATCTTGTATATGCCTTGACACCAATATATGGGTAAGGTGTAAACTCGAAAGTGCTCAGAATAAGCATTAACGTGAATAAGAAGTATTCTTGACTTGTATGTGCAATCATCGCACATAGTTGTTTGATAACAATGTGACTTCTTGATTACTTGAAGCTTGTTTCCCGTTGAGCTAGTCCACGAATCTTGGATTTGTCTCCGTTCTCGTAGCTAAAGTTTGTGTACCAAAAGGACACCAACTAATGTCTTGAGCTTGAATATCCTAGGAATAGGATCGTGAACTTGATTGGGAGATGTATAGCTCATCTTCTTAATTAAAACGTGAATATAAGATAAATAAATCTTGCACTTGTCGTAAATAACCAAAGAGTTGGATTGATAACTTAAGTATAAGTTAATTAACTCTTGTACATGTTTAACCATCCAAGAAAATGGATTGAGAACTTGGATACAAGATGATAAAATCTTGTAAAAGTCTTGACTGTCTTGATTGTCTTGAAAGTCTTGAATGTCTTGAAACCATTACATGAGTATGGTAATAAACTTGAAAGATTCTTGATGTGTATATGCAAATCTTGCATGTAGCTACTTGATAGAATGTAGCTTCTTGATTATTTGATACATGACATGAATAACCAAAGAATTGGGTTATGAAACTAGTTAGAGAATGATTAACTCTACTGCATACTTGAACTTGATACGTGTATATTGGAAGTGCTATAAATAAGCACTAAAGTGTAAATGATTTAGTTTTTAATCGTGTATATACTCAATGAAGTATATAAAATATAAAGAAGATATCTTGTCTTGAAATGGTTCCTAAAGAAAATAGGGACTAGTGTAATATGAAGATAATTCATATAATCGTGAATATTACGATTTAAGTAATAAGAATAACTACAGAACACAATATGTGTTAGCAAATGTATTCGATTACTAACGATACATATACGTGAGATATGACAGTGATTAGGTATGATGTGACCTATTCTACTACGTGTTTAGAGTCTAAGGTATTGGGCTCTATTTGATAGTAAGGGTATAGTGATAGACACTTTAATGTGTTAAACGTGATATGAATATGTACGTGCAAACTTGGCATGTGACAAGTGATATACCCTACTACTTGACTGAAGTCTGTTATAAATGGACTCTTACTTGGATTGATCGTGTTACATGGACACTTATGTGCCATAGTTAAACTTGATTGGTATTCGCAATAATTGAGTACGTGTACTTATATTCTCGTGAGCACATGATACATAGTTACATGGTGCATATTCTCGTGAGCACATGATACATAGTTACATGGTGCATATTCTCGTGAGCACATGATACATGATTACATGGTGCATAAAGAGTAGTCCACTAATAAGGGACTGAGTTCTGTTCTGTAGTTCAAGTAAACATCTACTTGTGCATTCTTGGTGAGTCCAGCTGGTTCTCCTTGCTTGTTCAAAAATATATAGGTTCACGCTTGTCGCGAGAGCTGGGGTTTAAGTGATAATCGGGTCCCTATGTATTTCCGCCCGACCCCTTACTACCGGCCATAGTAAGGGCATGGCTTCCTTGGTTGGAGCAATAAGCCTGACCTAAGTGAATGCTAATTCCCGTCTTGTTCACCACGTGGATTTTGTATCTTGTGGATGACACTGGTTACCAGGTCTTCTTATATACTGCACATCAGTTCTTGTTCCTGTTCTTGGTTGTCCTCAGCTAGAAAAGCATCGACAACAAATGGTATTCTTGGGAGAAATAAGGAAGGATTCAGGTACAATGCGTGATAGGCCTATGTGCATCTTGGTGAGCTGGTTTAGCCTCTCACACTACTTGACTACTTGTTACCTGATCATTTCTTGAGCTGGATTACTTGTTGGGTTGGCTTAGCCTCTCCTATACTTGTTACTTAATGATACTTGATATATGATTACTTGAGTATCTACTTGTACTGCATGATAACATGACATATAGTTGCATGTTAATAGCTTACTGAGATTTATCTCACCCTTTATTTGTTTAATTGTTTCCCCCCCCCCAGGAAAGCAGGGGATAGTGCGCAGTGAGGCTCGACTTAGCTGGGAATTTACTCAGCAGGATATTCTTGTTCGAAGTTAGTGTCCTTTTATATTTTGGTAAGGACGATCTTGTATGAGTTAATTAAACTCTGGGCTTGTATTGGGGTAGTATTTGTTGTCCCTAGACAGTTCTTGATGCCAGCTTATTTCCTAGGCATGTCTTCCGCTGTATGTAACCTTGTTTGGTTTTAATTTTCTTGGTCTAGAACTCGTGTGAGCTATCTTAGCTCCCTACTCTTGAGTATATATATCATGTCAGTTTTGTTTTTAACAGGTATTGTTCCTGTTTTCCGTTAGTTTCTTGTTTCTTGTTAGTTACGCGCACCAGGTTCGAGGTTCTATTAGGGAATCCCGGGACTTGGGGCGTGTCAGTCCATCTGCCATATTTCATAGTCATGATATGCGGCAATGGCAAGCAAAATTCTTATAGACTTGATCATTGCTACGGGTGAAAAGGTTTCATCATAGTCAATACCATGAACTTGCCTATAACCCTTCGCTACAAGTCTAGATTTGTAAGTATGCACCTTCCCATCCATGTCAGTCTTCTTCTTGAAGACCCATTTGCATCCTATGGTTTTTACACCTTCGGGCGCATCAATCAAATTCCAAACTTGATTGTCTTGCATGGATTGCAATTCGGATTCCATGGCTCCAAGCCACTTGTCCGAATCAGGAGAAGACATCGCCTCTTGGTAGGTTGACGGTTCATCATTCTCAATGATTTCTACCTCATTACTATCCGTTACGAGAAATCCATATCTCTCGGGCTCGGATCGTAACCTACTAGATCTGTGAGTTGCTTGTGTATTTTGAATAGGTTCCACAACTCCTTGTGGTTCTTGTTCTTGTTCCACTATTGGTTCAATGCTATTTTCAGGGTCTCGAATTTCTTCAAGATTTATTTTACTCCCACTGATTTCTTTGGAGGGAAACTCTTTCTCTAGAAAGACACCAGTTCGGGCAACAAACACTTTGTTGTCCTCATGGTTGTAAAAGTAATATCCTTTAGTTTTCTTAGGATATCCCATGAAAATACATTTATCGGATTTGTGTGCTAGTTTGTCAGAGATAAGTTTCTTGACATAAACTTCGCAACCCCAAATCCTCATGAAAGATAAACTAGGTTTCTTTCCACTCCACATCTCATATGGAGTCTTTGGAACCGATTTAGTTGGAACTTGATTTAGTGTGAAAGCAGCGGTTTCTAGGGCGTAACCCCAAAAGGATATTGGAAGATCAACTTGACTCATCATTGATCGAACCATGTCTAACAAAGTCCGATTCCTCCTCTCGGACACACCATTCCATTGTGGTGTTACCGGTGGAGTCAATTGTGAAACTATTCCACAATTCTTTAGATGATCATCAAATTCTTGGCTCAAGTATTCACCACCTCGATCTGATCGAAGTGCCTTTATACTTTTGCCAAGTTGTTTTTCTACTTCATTTTGAAATATTCTAAATATCTCGAATGCTTCACTTTTATGTTTCATTAGGTAAACATACCCAAATCTACTATAATCATCAGTGAAGGTTATGAAGTATTGAAATCCTCCCCTAGCATTGCTACTTAATGGTCCGCATACATCGGAATGTATCAACCCCAATAAGTCGCTTGCCCTCACACCCAGCTTGGTAAAAGGTGTCTTAGTCATTTTTCCAAGAAGACACGACTCACAAGGGTCATATGACTCTAAGTCACATGAACCCAAAAGTCCGTCCCCATGGAGTTTTGAGATACGCTTCTCATTAATATGACCAAGACGGCAATGCCATAAATAAGTATGATTTACATCATTAGGTTTAGATTTCTTATTTACATGATAGACATTATTTTCATTCTTGACATCCAAGATATAAAGGCCATTAAATGAATTAGCAATACCATAAAGCACATCATTTAAATAAATAGAAAATTTCTTATTCTCAATAAGAAACTTAAAACCTTCATTATCCAAACAAGAAATTGAAATAATATTTCTACTTAAATCCGGAACATAATAACAATTGTTCAAAACAAGAATTAATCCGGAAGGTAAAGTGACTTCATAAGTCCCTACGACTAATGCAGCAACTCTTGCTCCATTCCCCACGCGTAGATCTACTTCACCTTCTTTAAGCAGTCTCCTATTCTTTAGTCCCTGCACATTTAGACAAATGTGAGAACCACATCCGGTATCCAATACCCAAGAATCAGTGGTAGAAAGGAGAATATCTATCATATAGATACCTGAAGCCGACGCAGCCTTGCTGCTCTTCTTCTTCTTTTGCTCTTCCAAGAAAGCCTTGCAATTACGTTTCCAATGACCAATTTCTTGACAATGGAAACAGATTGCATCCTTTTGTGAATCAGGTTTTGCCTCAGAAGCCTTGGCAACCTTTGCCTTGCTTATCTTGGGTTTGACAACTTTTTCCTTACCCTTTCCTTTGGCATTAGCCTTCTTCCCATCATGAACCAAAAGCACGGGAGAACCTTTCTCCACAATTTTCATCTCTGCAGTTTTAAGCATCCCATGCAACTCAGAGAGATTCTTATCCATTCCATGCATGTTATAATTCATCACAAACTGATTATAACTTTTAGGCAATGAATTAAGAATGAGATCCGTGGCTAACTCCAATGGGATTGGATAGCCAAGTTTCTCAAGGTGCTCTACATAACCTTTCATTTTAAGAAAGTGAGGACTCACTTGTTGTCCTTCATTCATCTTACAAGTAGTGAATGCAACAATGGTCTTGTACCTTTCTTGCCTAGCTTGCTCTTGAAACATGGTTCTCAACTCCACGCCTATCTCATAGGCTTCCAAATGTTCCAAACTTTGTTGGAGTTTTGAACACATAGCAGCAAGCATGAGACAACTTACATCTCTAGAATCATTACGATGTTTCTTGTAATTGTCTCTTTCTGCCCTAGGGGCAGTAGGCGGTGGTTCAGCAGGGAGAGGCCCATCGAGAATGTACAACTTATCTTCTTGCCTAAGAACGATTCTTATGCTACGGATCCAATCCATAAAGTTAGTACCATTCTCTTCGAGCTTATCCTTCTCAAGGATCGATCGCAACGACATTGATTGAGTGTTATTAGTCATTATCTACAAATATGCAAAATTTCCAAAATTTAATAAGTACCAATTTTTCATTAAAGAAATAAACAATGTATTTTTCCAAAAATACTCCCACTAAATTACATAACCTTCTTATACATCCAATGTATAATATAATTTAAATGGGTTAAGATCCAACTTTAATTTAATTTCAAGTCCGCTAAGGCGGATTACACAAAATCAAACTAATTAGGTAGACAACTCTTGTCAATCATATCTCATATGACTCTTAGTTCCTTTTATGAGATTCTTTAAGAAATCCAATTTCAAAAAGCATGTTAAACCTCATCTTTGCCTAAGCCCAAAACTGTTTTGACGCCCAATTAAGTCTAACCATTTTAAACGCATAGTTAATGTGTCCCGCTAGGGCGTGCCCACATTATCTATCTTGCTCATACATAAATAAATTTAATGCACCTCGCTAGGGCGAATCTACATTAAAATCACACATGTACTAACAAGTGTTTTAATCATGGCATGGCAATAAAAGACTTAAAACTTTCTTTGAAGGTTCATCACATATAACATATAACATATTTATGAGCACATAATATAAACATGTTACACATCAAGTTTAGCCACTAAATTAATCTCCATTAATTTAAGCATAATATTTATGTGTCATTAGTTTCTCTATAATTATGAGGATGAGACTATTTGAATTTTGGTTATCATCTCAAAATCAAGACAACAAGAAGTGCGACCGAAACTAAGCCATATGGCATCCACAATTCCGCACTAATTCAAGAAACCAAGAAAGTAGTCCATGTGGCCGAAACTAAGCAATAGATGGTCTCGATGAACGTAGGCCAATTGCATTCACAATTCCACATGGATCTCTAATCTTTGAATCAAGAACTTTGTTTCTTAATTTTAGCAATTATGAACTCTTCATAATTCTAACTTCGTTGTATCTTTGAAACTTCGATTGCGATCAAGTTTGGGAAACACGATCTCGATGAACGTAGATTAGCCATCCAAACCTTGAACCAATCTTAGACTCACAAGACTAAAACAAATAGGAAATTTAAACCCAAGATCCACACTCAAGACCCAAGCCCTACCCCGCGCCAAACCCTAGGTCCGGCCGGGTCAAGGTATGGGTCCAGTCGGACCCTTCTGAAAATCAAAATTTTAAAGTTCCAAAATTTGTCTCAAAATTGTTTTTCCCGATTCAATAAGGATTTGGTGTTCTTGGTGATCCAATCACCATGATCAACAAAACCTTGAATAAACAATTTATCATTGAATCCCTAGAATATCAAAACTTTGATCCAATCAAAAATTGATAATCCAAACAATTTTAAATCCACCATAATTTTTATTGCGATTGAATAGTGCGATTAAAGTTTCTAAAACAATAAACCACATAAAATCATATAACACATAAACATCACGTAATCCAATATTCATATCATGCTAGGCACATAAACAATTTATATACACACAACATGATCTTAGTATTGAAATAATCAACATGAACGGGGCTCTGATACCACTGTTGGATTTCGTTGTAACATGCGCAGCGGAATAAAGCATTTAAAATTTTAATGAAACCCAAAGCCATAGATCCATTCATGTGGTTAAGTCAAATACATATAAGATGAATATCAGAAAAACTAACCCTTGATGATTTTGATTTCTAGCTTTTGAATTTGGTGGTGTTTTGAAACTTGATCAAGAATGCGAACCTTGAAGATGATGAGCTTCACCCTCTAGCGGTATCCACACCACGAACGAATATCAAGCATTTTCTTGATCTTGGTTGCTAGACCAAATTGTGAAACACACTTTCACAATCGCAAGAACTATATGGAATTATGAATATTCTTGTTCTTCACTTTTGGGATCTTAGAACAAGAAAAATAACCTCTCAAAACCTTATGGAGGCACTCACAATTATGTGTCTAATGGCTGTTGAAAGGATATTTAAATATGTCCCAATCCTTAACCCTTAAGGACTTAGGAATCCTAAATCCCGTCACTAAATTAGGCAACAAGGAATTCTGGCCGACTTGACTGGCACGGTCGTGCCCTATAATCTGGCACGGTCGTGCCATCAGGTCCGCGTGATTTCCCCAGTCGACCAATTTCGGCACGGTCGTGCTTGACTTCTTGGCACGGTCGTGCCAAACATGTCGACAGATTTGCCTTGGCTTGGATTTATGGCACGGCCGTGCCATTTTAAGGCGCACGACCGTGCCAGAGCCAAAACCTGACATTTTTCCATAATTCCAATTTAGTCCTTTATGATTCGTTCTATTTGTGTGCGACCCTCTAGGATTACACTAAGTTGGCAATGGGCTCAAACATGAACCCATAAGATATGATTAGGTTCTAGCAAACCGTCATACCTATCCAAATAGTGTAACTAGATACAATTTTGCATTCCTTTAGAATATGTCATAATCCCTTTGTCCATGATGTCATTGAACACAAGTCATGGTCAAACGGTCAACTTGTTTTGTTCAATACTTTCTCGATTCCGAATATGTTGATAATCCAAATGACATTGATCCAATCAATTCATTTGAGTCCGGCCGAACATTTCATCAACATCATTCCTACGAGAGGCCCAAGATTGACATCTCTCCGAAGAGGGACAAATCCATTTAGCTTATTATTCTTCCCAACGGGAATCCGATTATGCCAATCATACCCTTTATAACTACCGTGTTAAGATAGCGTTTGAATATGTCAAACATAATGTTCATCAAGTGGAAGACTATAATAACTTCATGTCTAAGGATTCAAATGACATAACTAATATGAGATATATGTACGACATAGACCATGACATAAATCTCATACAGCGGGTCATGTCCAGTACCTTGTTCCAAACAAGTACCCATAAATCTAACATGATCATCCCATGATCATTTAGCCTTTATACTAGTGCTTAACAAGTACTAGGGACGGGGATTATTATAAGTAAACATGAACAACAATAATAATCAAAACATCTCTTTATTGATATGAAATAAATGATAACAATTACAACGTTTATTAAACGTGCCTAGGGCACCACTACCAACAAAAATTGCCCGAAGGAACAGTCCGGCGTACTGCATGAGTATCGAGATCAACGAGGTTCAAACAAACTCCCCGTGGATTCGGATATCATGAATTTCCTCAAAGATGGCACTTATCCCGAGAATAGCAATAAGAAGTCTCAAGCGGCTCTGCAAAGGCTAGCCTCTCGGTACATACTGATTGGGGACCGAGTCTACAAAAGGCACCACGACGGGATCAATCTCTTATGCGCCAATGAGGCTGAAGCTCAAGAGATAATGTGTGAAGTGCACGAAGGAGAGTGTGGACCCCACATGAATGGGTTTATGCTATTCAAGAAGATACTCCGCATTGGTTACTATTGGAGCACTATGGAACGAGACTGTATCGAGAAAGTCAAAAGGTGTGCCAAGTGCCAATTCCATGCTAATCTGCAACATGCTCCACCCTCGTAACTTTAAAACATGGTCACACCTTGGCCTTTCTCTTGTTGGAGGATAGACATCATCGGCAAAGTCCATCCTGCTGGAAGCAATGGGCAGTCATTCGTCCTAGTGGCCGTCGACTACTTCACAAAGTGGGTCGAAGCACAAGCCTATCGGACCCTCAACGCCAAGTAAGTGGCCGAATTTGTAAAGATTAATATCATGTGCCGATACGGCGTGCCTCATGAAATCATTTCCGACAACGGCTCTCACTTTGAGAAGGAAATGGATGCACTTTTGGTAGAATACAAGATCACCAAGCACAAGTCATCTCCTTACCGTCCCCAAGCAAATGGCGCGGTTGAAGCAGCAAATAAGACCATCGAGACCATCGTCAAGAAAATGGCCTCAACATGAAGGGATTGGCCCGAGAAGCTACCTTTAGCATTGTGGGGCTACCGCACATCAATACGGTCAGCAACAGGAGAAACTCCTTATGCATTAGTCTATGGCTCTGAAGCCGTACTCCCAATCGAACTTGAAGTCCCATCTCTATGGATCCTCCTCGAGAATCAAGTCAACGAGGTCGACTGGATGCAAAGTCGATATGAACAGCTAGCCTTACTCGACGAGAAAAGGCTAAGAGCACTCGAACGCACAAGGGCGTATCAGCAAAGGATGGCAAGAGCCTTCAATAAAAGGGTAAAACCTCGAAACATCAATGTGGGAGATTTGGTCTTAAGACAACATCCTCCTAACGCCATGAATCCCCTGGGGAAATGGGGACCCCGATGGATCGGTCCGTACGTGGTCAAGAAGATACTAAGCGGCGGTGCAGTCCGACTCGTGGATTTAGATGGTGACCAGCTGCCAAAGGAGGTCAACCTCGACAAGATCAAGAGGTTCTATGCTTAATAAACAAAGACCATTAAAAAAAAAAAAAAATCGCTCGCTAGGTTGAAAACCCGCAAGGGCGGCCTAGGCAAAAATTAGAGCACGTGCAAAAAAGAAGCCCGCTAGATTGAAAACCCGAAAGGGCGGTCTAGGCAAAAAACAGGGTGCACACTAAAAAAAAATGGTCTTTGTTTGTTTGAACTACGGAGACCTGAGCCTCCCAACTGGAGGCAACCTTCGGGTGCGGTCTAAAACATATCAAAAATATCCAATTCACTTCAAATAACAAGATGCAATTTTTTCAATGAATTATTCAAACCATTATAACGGATTTATTGAGCAACAAAAGACATCAAAATATTAAATCCTAAAACAAAGTGGTCTAATTGCAATCTCTTAGGGTACTAAGAAAAGTCCAATTTTCTCTTAGCCTTCAAAGGACCACCCGATCGTCTCTCAATCCTTTTATTCTTGGATAACGGGGGAGAACTAATACGCACCGAAACCTTCTGTGTTGTGGCACGTCTCCTAGCATAAAAGTCATCCAAAGGAGTACCGAAAGGGTCAGCAAGAATGTTATTCGAATCAGCAGCAGCCTAACTATATCTCAAAGCGCTGCTAGGCTCAAAACCCTTTCCCAACAACTCGGCACGAAGCACATCGACCCAAGTGATGCCACGGTAGAGGGTGCCAAACAAATAATCCAAGTAGCTCTCTGGAAGGAAGGCACTTCCCCGATGCAGAGGAGCAAAAGCCCAACGGTTACGATCATCTCCCCAAGACAACTGAAGCTCACTCGAGAAGTCCGGACCCATGTAAGCAACCGGACGAAGCATTCCGTCCCTCGGAAAAGGAATCATCTGTTGGCGACCAAACTACCGCAGAACCCGCTCTGGTTGGTAAAAAGACGAATCTCTTAAGCCGGGTACAACCACGTGCTGAAAACCAAGAGTCCATTCCACAAAATGACGAAGACCCCAAGAAGGAGGGCACCACTCAATATCGACGGTTACCCGAGAGGCAAAGAATTTCTTCCAACCATCTTCGGATAAATCCCGGATCAATAAATTCCTCCTATGAACAGCAAAAGGAGACAAATCACCATCCGGGGAATAAATCTTGAAGTGTTCTCGGAGCCATATGGTCAAGAGCAAAGGGCTTCCCGACACATCTTGCCCGTCCTATGTAACTCATCAAGGCCGTGCAACGTCTCCCCTACAATAAGGGGGATTATACTAAATTGTTGCTCTTTGGCTTGCAAAATAATCTCAGCCAACTGTACATCCGCAGTCCCGAAAGGTGCAACAAACAGTACTTCACTAAAGAGACAAGCGGCCGTGGCATTCCTTTTGAAAGATTGAACCACCGGATCCTCCGAGTGTAAACTGAAGAACATCGGCAACTCAGTTATGTCAATCACAGTACCGTGCAACATCTTCCTCACGTCCTCAATAAGGAGATTCAGTGACTCAACCCAAGAGTCAATGGCACCACGGTGATATTTAGGGACGGCAATCCGACCGACCAAAGGCATGCCAAGGATGGCCCCGAAACCATCAACAGTCGGCACCATTTCATTAGCTGAAAAGTTGAAGGTATGGCTGTCGCAATCCCAGAAAGCCGCGACAGCTCTCAACAAATCCCAATCCGGCTTCAACGTCCGCAAAGTGAAAAGAATACAGAACCCGAAGTCTTTAATGAAGGCCTTCTTGGGATGGGTCTTGAAAGAATACACAAAAGTACCCAAGTCCTTTTGATACCCACTAACAACCTTGGCATCAAGAGCAAAAGAATTGGAAGCCATGGGAAATGTTGATCACAAGCAAAGTTAAGCAATAATATGATGTTCAAAAATGGCAGAAAGGAGCTGTGAGAATCAAGTGGTCGAACAGAAGATGATATTATAGCTGTTGGTGGTTCTTTTGGCCAGCAAATGTCAAGCCCGGAATTCCGCCTCCCAGACGCGTGCGCCACCCGCCAGCGGTCTGAAATGCGCGCGCGTCCCAAGCCTACAGAGGAAAGCGCGCGCCTCCCAAGTCTAGATCACTTCAAGAAAAGTCCTTGTCAGAGATCTCCAGCTTAAATCAAGACACAGCCCCTGTCCTCGGACACCCATTTGGGCACACCTTCTTCTGGTCCGCCCTTAAGGCATGTCAAAGATTGAAAGTAGGATAGAAACTCCCACTCAAAAGTAGGCTGTCCTTTTCCACGGATTCCGAACTCCCTAAGTTCTGTCACGGGTGACATACCCCCCTCAAGGGTCAATCTCAACATTTCATCCCCAGCAGGGACATTTTTCTGGTCGCGGTCAACTGTGCCCGCACCCCACAATTCAAAAAAAAAAAAAAAGTCAAGTGTGACTCCAAGTGGCACGAGACTTCAAAGCAATACCTCATCAACGGATTTCACTAACGGATTCGTCTTCAAAGGTTCACTAACGGCCTCGTTCAAAAGTTTCACTAACGGCCTCTCCAAAGGTTCACTAACGGCCTTTTGAAAGGTTCACTAACGACCTCTTCGAAGGTTAACTAACGGCCTCCTCAAAGGTTCACTAACGGCCTCTTCAAAGGTTCACTAACGGCCTCATCAACGGATTTCACTAACGGATTCGTCCTCAAAGGTTCACTAACGGCCTCTCCAAAGGTTCACTAACGGCCTCTTGAAAGGACCACTAACGGCCTCATCAACGGATTTCACGAACGGATTCATCCTCAAAGGTTCACTAACGGCCTCTCCAAAGGTTCACTAACGGCCTCTTCAAAGGTTCACTAACGGCCTCATCAACGGATTTCACTAACGGATTCGTCCTCAAAGGTTCACTAACGGCCCCTCCAAAGGTTCACTAACGGCCTCTTCAAAGGTTCACTAATGGCCTCATCAACGGATTTCACTAACGGATTCGTCCTCAAAGGTTCACTAACGGCCTCTCCAAAGGTTCACTAACGACCTCTTCAAAGGTTCACTAACGGCCTCATCAACGGATTTCACTAACGGATTCGTCCTCAAAGGTTCACTAACGGCCTCTCCAAAGGTTCACCAACGGCCTCCTCCAAAGTTCACTAACGGCCTCATCAACGGATTTCACTAACGGATTCGCCCTCAAAGGTTCACTAACGGCCTCCTCAAAGGTTCACTAACGGCCTCATTCAACATATTCAGCCGGCAGGTTCACCTAACGGATCATGCCACCCCCCTCTATCAACAAAAGCCGCTCACACAGGGAGCGCACCACTATCTCTCGCAATTTCAAATTCCTGCTTTCATCGAGTCTTTGCTTTTTCTTGGTGATGTCCTCGGCGGGTGTTTTTAACTTTCGTCGACGCGTTTTGCTTTGCAATCCACGTCGCCGAGGGGCTCTGTAGACACCCCGCCTTGGACCGATCACCCCGATTGCACATTTGATCTTGTGTTTCTCCCCATTTTAAGTGTTTTTCGTTAGTTTCTGTCACTTCCGTTAAGTTCCTGACTGGCTTCGTTAAGTCCAGGGACTAAACTGAATAACAGGGCTGACTTTCTAGTCCATTCTGTCAAAATTGCCTTCTCTGAGTCGCGCGCCTCCGACAGGAGGAGCCAGACGCGCGCGCCTCCCGCCCCCAAAGCAGGAAGCGCGCGCCTCTGGGCGTCAGTTACAGATTTCTGGCCAGGATTCTCTCCCTTGCTCAATTTACAGAATTTTGCCCGGGAAGGATTTCTTCGTGACTGAGTTTTGGCACCAAAAACACCTCTCTTTCACCTATAAAAACCTCCCTTTACCTCCATTTTCAAAGGACGAAAACTTAAGACAAAACTTTGACCAAAAGACCTTGACTTTACAAAATTTCCTATTCTCAAAGCATTTTCCAAAGGATTTCTCCAAGTAATTCAAGAAGAAGTGTTTGAAGTCTCTTGAAGTCTAGGTAAAGCTCTTTCTTTCCCCTTCTCAACTTCATCTCTTTTCTCTTTCTTTTTGTATTATCAAAGTGCAATCACCCAAATCATTTTGGGACATGACTCTAGTGATCACCTCATCTCATTGAGGTTGGTTAAGGAGTTATCTCCTACATTCCCAACTCTATTTTAAAACCCTTTTTATGATTTAAAGAAGAAGAAGAAGAACGTTTATCATTCATGTAGATTTTGATCAAGCAAGACCAACTTTAGTTGGGCGATATGGGTGTTTCGGTACTTCCCATCTCGTAATCTAACCCCCGAACCTTAAAACAAAGAATCTCTGTTTTCGTAATTAAACTTAGGCTATTATCAATAGGTTTTTCTTATGTTCCTCAAAACATAGGTGGCGACTCTAAAAACAAATTAGACATCCTAGGATAATTCACGCGCTCTAGCCAAAGCTATGGGCTTTCCCCGGGGTATCTACAGGGGTCATCCGAGGCAAAGTTCTTGGCTACATGGTCACAGAAAGGGGTATTGAAGCAGATCCTTCAAAAATCAAGGCAATCATTGACATGCCTCCTCCCAAAACACAGAAAGAAATCAAAGGTTTCATGGGCAGACTTCAGTACATCAGTCGGTTTGTGCACCAGCTTAATTCCATGTGTGAGCCAATCTTCAAGTTACTCAAGAAGAACGTGGCCCTAGAATGGACCGACGCTTGCCAAAAGCTTTCGACCAAGTGAAGCATTACTTGACATGCCCTCCAGTCTTGGTTCCACCTCACAAGGAGAAGCCTCTCTTGCTCTATCTCATAGTGAACGACGAAGCCCTTGGGGCTATGCTAGCACAAGAGCAACGAGATTGTACGAAGGAGAATGCCATTTATTTTGTCAGTCGGCGATTTCAAGGAGGTGAAAATAACTACTCTGTCTTAGAGAAGTCATATGCAGCACTGGTTTGGGTCACTCAAAAGCTCAAACACTACATGGAAGCCTTTCCAATCAAGCTAGTAGCAAAAGTGGACCCGCTCCACTACATTTTCGAGAAGCCTTTCATGTCGACAAGGATAGCTAAATGGTACTTCATGCTCGCCGGCTATGACATCACTTACGTCACACTCAAATCCATCAGGGGGAAAGTGTTCAGTGATCAGCTTGCTGAATTTCCATGTGACGAAGTGAAGGGGGAGGACTTGCAGTTTCATGACGAGCACTTGGTTTGCACTACAACTAAGGAAAATAAGTGGCAACTTTTTTTTATGGTGCCGCCAATAAGCATGGTTATGGGATAGGAATGTTGCTTGTCGATCCAAAGGACATCTACACTCCAATCGCCATCCATCTTGAATTCAAAGCTACCAACAATATTGCCGAGTATGAGGCATGCATAGCGGGGCTAGAAGCGGCCCTAGAAAGAAATGTCACAGAGCTAGAAGTATTCGGTGACTCCCTACTCCTTATCAATCAGACATCGGGTAAATGGCGAATCCAAGACCCAACCCTCCAACAGTATGGTCGACACCTCGAGGAATTGGTTGAACAGTTTCAAGACATCACGTTCAATTATTTGCCAAGAGACAAGAACCGCTTTGCCGATGCTTTGGCCACTATAGCCTCACTGGTTGAGATGCCCAAAGGAAAAATGGTGAAACCCTTCAAAATTTCAAGAAGGACCAGTCCGGCATACTGCATGGACATTGAGATCAATGAAGTCCAAGATAACCCCCCGTGGTATACTGACATCATGAATTTTCTCAACAACGGCACCTTTCCCGAGAACAGCAATAGGAAAACCCGAATAGCACTACAAAAGCTAGTCGCCAGATATGTGTTGATTGGAAACCGAGTCTACAAGAGACATCACCAAGGGATCAACCTTTTATGTTCAAACGAGTCCGAAGCTCAAGAAATCATGCACGAAATCCATGAAGGTTAGTGTGGACCCCACATGAATGGGATTATGTTAGCCAAGAAGATACTCCGTATTGGCTACTATTGGACTATAATGGAAAGAGACTGCATCGAGAAAGTCAAGAAATGCGCCAAGTGCCAGTTCCATGCTAATCTACAACATGCTCCACCTTCACAACTGTACAACATGACCACACCTTGGCCTTTCTCTTGTTGGGGCATAGATATCATCGGTAAAGTCCATCCTACGGGTAGCAACGGACAGTCATTCATCCTTGTGGCCGTGGACTATTTCACAAAATAGGTCGAAGCACAAGCTTACCGAGTTCTCAATGCCAAGAAAGTGGCTGAATTCGTAAAGAACAACATAATGTGCCAGTATGGTATTCCTCATGAGATCATATCTGACAATGGATCTCACTTCGAGAAAGAGATGGATGCACTTTTGGTTGACTACAAAATTACCAAGCACAAGTCATCCCCGTACCGCCCCCAAGCCAACGAAGCGGTCGAAGCAGCAAATAAGACAATCGAAGTCATCATACGAAAAATGGCTTCAACAGGAAGGGACTGGCCCGAGAAATTACCACTAGCATTGTGGGGCTACCGCACATCAATATGGTCAGCAATGGGAGAAACTCCGTACTCATTGGTTTATGGTTCTGAAGCCGTACTCCCGGTCAAACTCGAGGTTCCTTCTCTACAGGTCTTACTCGAGAACCAAATCAACGAGGTTGACTGGATGCAAAGTCGATACGAGCAACTTGCCCTACTCGACGAAAAAAGGTTAAGAGCGTTTGAACGCACAAGGGCTTTCAACCAGAAGGTGAAGCCTCAAAATATCAAAGTGGGAGATCTAGTCCTAAGACAACATCCTCCCAATGCCATGAATCCTCTTAGGAAGTGGGGGCCTCAATGGATCGGTCATTACGTGGTCAAGAAGATACTAAGCAGTGGTGCAGTCCGACTCGTAGACTTGGATGGTAATCAATTGCCAAAGGAGGTCAACCTCGACAAACTCAATAAGTTCTACGCTTAACAAATAAATACCATTAAAAAAAAACGCTCTCTAGGTTAAAAACCCGTAAGGGCGGCCTAGGCAAAAATTAGAGCACGTGCAAAAAAGAAGCCCGCTAGATTGAAAACCCGAAAGGGCGGTCTAGGCAAATAATAGGGTGCACAAAAAAAAATGGTCTTCATTTGTTTGAACTATGGAGACCTGAGCCTCTCTACAAGAGGAACGTAGGCAACCTTCGGGTGCGGTCTAAAACAATAATTTTTACCCAATCATGTTGTAACAAAATGCAATTTTTATTCATCTCTCAAATCATTCTTGCCATTACAACGGACGATGTCGAGCAATAAAATACATAAAAACATTAAATCCTAAACAAGTGGTCTATTTATTGCAATCTCGGGGTACTAGGAAAAATCTAATTTTCTCTTAGCCTTTGAAGGGCCACCCGAACGGCTCTCAATCCTATTCTTCTTGGGAGGCCTAGGAACACTAAGGCGGACCAAAACCTTCTGCGCAGCAACGTGCCTCCGAGCATAGAAGCTATCCAAAGGGGTACCGAAAGGGTCAGCCAAAATATTGTGCGAATCAGCAGCAGCTTCCTTATACCGCAAAACACAGCTAGGCTCAAAGTCCTTTCCTAACAACTCAGCATGAAGCACGTCAACCCAAGTGATGCCGGAGTGCCAAACAGATAGTCCAAATAACTCTCGGGAAGAAAGATACTACCCCAATGAATGGGGACGGAAGCCCACCGATGACGGTCATCTCCCCAAGCCAATTGGAGCTCCTTTGAAAAATCCGGACCCATATACGAGACAGGGCGAAACACCCCACTCCTAGGGAAGGGAATTATCTGCTGACGACCAAACTGCCTCAGAACTCGCTCCGACTGGTAAAATGAAGAATCTCTCAGGCCGGGTAGGATCACATGTTCAAAAACCTGGAACCCATTCCACAAAAGGACGAAGACCCCAAAAGGGAGGGCACCACTCAATGTCAGTCAACGACCGGGAAGTAAAGAATTTCTTCCAACCATCTTCAGCCAAATCCCGGATCAACAGTTTTCTCCTGTGAATCGCAAAAGGAGACAGATCACCCTCCGAAGAATAAATCCTGAAGTGTTCCCGGAGCCATATGGTCAAAAGCAAGGGGCTTCCCTGACACATCTCGCCCGTTCGATGCAACTCGTCAAGGCCGTGCAGAGTCTCCCCTACTATAAGAGGGATTATACTGAATTGTTGCTCCTTGGCCTGCAAGATAATCTCAGCCAACTGCGCGTCCACTGTCCCGAAGGGTGTAACGAAAAGAACTTCACTGAAAAGGCAAGCCGCCATGGCACTCCTCTTAAAAGACTGAACCGCCACGTCCTCCGAATGCAAACTGAAGAACATTGGCAACTCAGTTATATCTACCACGGTGCCATGCAACATCTTCCTCACATCTCCGATGGGAAGGTTCAACAAGTCAGACCAAGAATCGATCACTCCACGATGATATTTGGGGACGGCAATTTGACCCGCCAGCGGCATACCAAGAATGGCACCAAAGTCATCAACAGTCGACACCATTTTATTTGCCGAAAAATTAAAGGTGTGACTGTCACAATCCCAAAAAGCTGCAGCGGCCTTCAACAAATCCCAGTCCGGCTTCAACGTCCGTAACGTGAATAGAATGCGGAATCCAAAGTCTTTGACAAAAGCCTTCTTGGGGTGGGTCTTGAAAGAGTACACAAAAGTGGACAAATCCTTCTCATATTCACCAATAACCTTGGTATCAAGGGTGAAAGAATTGGAGGCTATGGCAAAAGTGGATTACAAGCTAAATTTAGCAAAGAAAAGATGTTCAATAATGGCAGAAAAGAGCTGTTGGAAGAAGGTGTTCGAACAGAGGCTGATATTATAGCTGTTGGAGATCTTTTGGCCAGCAAATGTCAAGCCCCAAAATTCGCTCCCCAGAAGCGCGCGCCTCCCGACACTCACTTGGGAAGCGCGCGCGTCACGAAGCAACTATTTGAGGCACCCGCCTCCCACTTCAGAAATGCCTCAGCCGGCCCTTGTCAAAAGAAGAAATCAGGCAGGATCTACATTCTTCATCAAAGTCACGACAGCTCCGCCCTCGGAGACACAGATGGGCACACATTAATTTGGTCCGCCCCTAAGGCATGTCAGAATTAAAATTAGATAGAAACTCCCACTAGACATAAAGTGGGGTGTGTCTTTCTTATAAAAGTCAAGGTCGATCTCGACATTTTCCTCGCTAAAGGGAAAACATTCTTTCGGTCCGCAGTCAACTATGCCCGCACCCCACAAAATTCAACTGCAACTCCAAGCAGCATACAGCTTCAAAATAGCAATTTGGTCCGCGGTAAACCACCGGAATCACCACCTCTTTATCAGCAAAGTCTATTCAACAAATTCACATTCATCTCATGTCCCCTATACGAACTCTAAATAAGCAGACGGAATCTCGGATCTCGCTAGTCCCCTATACGGACTCTAAATCAGCAGACGGATTCTCGGATCCCGCTAGTCCCCTATACGGACTCTAAATCAGCAGACGGATTCTCAAATCTCGCTAGTCCCCTATACGGACTCTAAATCAGCAGACGGATTCTCGAATCTCGCTAGTCCTCTATACGGACTCTAAATCAACAGACGGATTCTCGGATCTTGCTAGTCCCCTATACGGACTCTAAATATTGGCCACGGTGGGCCGATTTCTATCACCGCACCCCTTTTATCAACAAAAGTCGCTCACACAGGGAGCGCACCTCTATCTCTCGTAATTTCAAGATCCTTGTTTTCGTCGAGTCTTTGCTTTTTTTCTTGGTGATGTCCTCGGCGGATGTGTTGTCCTTTCGTCGACGCATTTTGGTTTACAATCCACGTCACCGAGGGGCTCTATAGACACCCCGCCTTGGACCGCTCACCCCGGTTGCACATTTAATTTTGTGTTTCTCCCTATTTTAAGTGTTTCTCGTTATTTTCTGTTACTTCCGTTAAGTTCCTGACTGACTTCGAAGTCCAGGGAACAAACTGAATAACAGTGCTAACTTTCTAGTCCATTCTGTTATTTTTACCATCTCCAAATCGCGCGTTTCCAGCCTTTGGGACCAGAGGCGCGCTCATCCCGCCACCAAGGCAGGAGGCGCGCGCACCTGGGCGTCAGTTACAGATTTCTATCCAAGAATCCCTCCCTTGCTCCTTTTAACAGGATTTGCCCGGGAAACTGATGTTGGTGGCTTGGTTTTGGCACCAAAAACTCACATTCTTCACCTATATAAACACCTCTAATTCACCATTAAAGAGGAGGAGGATTTTAATCACTAAGCAAAAACTATACACAAATACTTACATGGCATTTTCTAAGAACCTTTTGAAGGAGTCCTTGAAGTTCTTTGAAGTATAGGTAAAAGACTACTCTTTTATCCCCTTTTCTACTTCATCTCTTTTCTCTTTCTTTTTGCTTTAATCAAAGTGCAATCACCCAAACATTTTGGGACATGACATCAAAGACTACTTCACTTCATTGAAGCTAGTCACGAAGTTATCTCCCTACATTCCAAACACCCCTTTTTACCCCCCCCCCTTTTTATCATCAAGAACAAGAATAACATTTCATCGTTTATGTAGATTTTGATCAAGCAAGACCAACTTTAGTTGGGCTAGATGGGTGTTTAAGTACTTCCCATCTCGTAACCTAACCCCCGAACCTCATAACAAAGAATCTCTATTTTCGAAATCAAACTAGGCTATAAACATTAGGTTTTTATTATGTTCCTCTAAAACATAGGTGGCGACTCTAAAACACGAATAGACATCCTAGGGTAACACACGTGCTCTAGCCAAGCCGTGCCCCCCCCCCCGGGGTATCTACAACACCCTGTTTTTTTGCCTAGGCCGCCCTTACGGGTTTTTAACCTAGCGGGCTACTTTTTTGGTGCCTTTCTCTTTTTCTTTTTTTTATGAGTGATCCAACCGACTCGATAGGATGGGGACTTAAGGTATATTTTTGGAGGAAACATGCAAGGGCATTTTATTTGGGAGAGAGTCCCTTTTTGTTGGTGAGCTCTTTGAGCAATGTACATGAAATGGGAGGAAGCCCTTGCTTGACAGAATATTAGTGTTTTGCTCTTTCCTAAGATGTAGAGAAGAAGACTTGTCGAGACATTTAAAATTTGCCTTAGTTAATATCATCAAAATGGTTGCTTGGATGGACCATGTTTGTCATTAAGTCAAGATTATAGCAAGCAATTAGCCTTAACATGTATAAATGTTGTGATCAATTAAGATTAAGATTCGATCAATGGCAAGATTGGGAGGGGAAGGTGTTTATGGGGAATTGGCCCAAATAAGGTGTGTCTTGGGAAATTGGTCATTGAAAGGACTGAGGTTTGATGGCTTTGTTTCATGTTATCACCGAACCCGAAGGTTGCCTACGTTCCCCTCAGTTTGAGGAGCTCAGGTCGCCGTAGTTCGGCCATGGATCGTCTTTTGTTGAAGTCGGTGTCCTTTTGAAGGATGTTGTTGCTTTGCTGATGTAGATCGCTTCGTTTTGCAGTGAACTCCTCGGGATGTTCTTTGAGGTGGACTTTTGTAGTGAACTTGGTGAGCTTTTGAGGTAAACTTCCTCTTCGCCAATATTCATTTCCTTTCCTTCTTTCCATTATCCATTTCTTTTCTCTCTTATCATTTTTTTTAGAGAGAGGGGAAACATTAGCCCCAACTTGCTATCTTGGACATTGGCTCATTTGTAGCCCCTTGGTGGAATGTATGTCACTTCTCACTTTGACTTTGAAGATCCGGGAAGTCCTTTGCTTGGTTACGCACGCGCAATCACGGTTGAATCTTGGTGGTTGAGCAACAATATCCTTGCCTTTTCATTGTCTCGCGATGCTTTTTTATCAGAAAGGTGTATCGGGTTGTGTATCGGGAAATATGTATCGGGGATGTGTATAGAGGAAGGCTTGCCATTAATGTTTTCTTCATGCCAATTGATCACGACATTTATTCACATCAAGATTATTTGTTTGCATTTAGCATTTTTCATTTGTGTTAGGTCCATTCATCCTTAATGAGTCGTCATTGACTAGTATGCTTAGAAGTCAATTCATCATTTTAGGGACGTAGCAATCAATTGATAATAACAAGCAAGACAATTTCAAGAGTAAATGTATATTGCAAATAATGTCTCAAGTCTAGAGAGAAGAGAAGGAAAATGACTCTTTTATTTAGATAACTTTATACATATATGTCCCAAGTGCGGACCTTTGTAAATGAAAAAACACTGTCCGGGATGGACTTTGATGAAAGTCTAGATCCTACGAGGCTGGAAGACTCATCATTTTATTATTTATTTTTTTAGGGATGGGCTCCAATGAAACACGATGATCCATTTTCTTCCTCAATTGTTGGAGGGGTCGTCGGCGGCATATTCCATGTCTTCCACGGGGAATTCGGGTTCCATATCGTTAGGAAAGATATCACGAGGTCTCCACTTGGCTTGGTGTTGTAATTGCCGGATTCGTCTACTCATGAGTTGGGAGCTTGCTTTGGCCATCTCCTTTTGGTGATTTCCTTTCACGGTGCGTAGCCTTCGTGCATGGCACTTGACGAAGGTACGGATCTCCATTTGATGTAGCCGCTTTTGAGCTTCCAAAGCACGGGCCTCTCCTTGTAGACAGTGTTCCAACCTTTTGATCTTCTTGCTCATGTGGATAGTTGTCTCGGGCGTCAATTCAGATGTGGGTTCCTTGGTCGATGTTTCCAATGGACAAAACCGCAAAGGACTTTAGCATTTCAAACCTCAAGGTGAAATTATAACCATGATTTGAGAAGAATGCTTCATTATCGGATTAGCCTTTTAAGAAAAACATGATTTTTTTATTTTAAGAAAACTTGATCTCCATTTTTTTTTGAAAAGCACACATTTGTTTTGAGTGAAAGACTCACACACATTTTCTTATTTTTATATTTTTTTGCACACTTTTGACAAGGCAATAATGATAATAATCTTATTATGAAAACTGACAATGGACTCAGAATGGTCACCACATGGCATCAACCGGGGAGTCAAGACTCTAACTAAACCTAACAAACATCTTAACTGACTTTTCTTAACGGCTTATCACACATCCTAAAAGCAACTGACTCTTCCTAAGGATGAAAACAGACTCTTTCTAAGGGGAGGTTGATGGAAGAGGTTTTGACATTCCGCTTCTGACCATATCTGTAGTTTCATTTCCAATTTCCCAATCGGGGGCATTCAAGCTTTCCTTTCACGATCAACTTCCGGATGACGCGTTTTAAAGCGGTGCAATCGTCAGTATCATGTCCATGATAGTTGTGAAAGGCACAACTCTTGGTCTTGTCGAGACGCCTTTTGGGTTTTTTAGGTTGAAAATTGACAAGAGGTGATGTGAGGCCCTGCTTGGCCAATCCTTCAAATACCTCTCTTATGGGCATTCCAAAATCCTCAAACCTTGTGAAACGGGGTCTGGCTCGGTATTCGACTTTTCTTTCCTCGTTGACCGGAGCGTGATGGGGACAAGAATCTGTTGGTAGTGGTGCCCTAGGCACGTTTAATAAACATTGTAATTGTTATCATTTATTTCATATCAATAAAGAGATGTTTTGATTATTATTGTTGTTCATGTTTACTTATAATAATCTCCGCCCCTAGTACTTTTTAAGCACTAGTATAAAGGCTAAATGATCATGGGATGATCATGTTAGATTTATGGGTACTTGTTTGGAACAAGGTACTGGACATGACCCTCTCTATGAGATTTATGTCATGGTCTATGTCGAACATATATCTCATATTAGTTATGTCATTTGAATCTTTAGACATGAAGTTATTATAGTCTTCCACTTGATGAACATTATGTTTGACATATTCAAACGCTACTTTTAACCGAGTAGTTATAAAGGGTATGATTGGCATAATCAGATTTACGTAGGGAAGAATAATAAGCTAAATGGATTTGTCCCTCTTCGGAGAGATGTCAAGCTTGGGCCTCTCGTAGGAATGATGTTGATGAAATGTTCGGCCGGACTCAAATGAATTGATTGTATCAATGTCATTTGAATTATCAACATATTCGGAATCGAGAAAGTATTGAACAAAACAAGTTGACTCTTTGACCATGACTTGTGTTCAATGACATCGTGGACAAAGGGATTGTGACATATTCTAAAGGAATGCGAACTTGTATCTAGTTATACTATTTGGGTAGGTATGACGGTTTGCTAGAACCTAATCATATCTTATGGGATCATGTTTGAGCCCATTTCCAACTTAGTATAATCCTAGAGGGTCACACACAATAGAACGAATCTTAAATAAGAGGACTATATTAGTATTTAGGGTCGGAGGACTTCCAAGGAATTTCTGGAAAGTTCTGGGCCTCCTGGTCAACCAAGCGGGCGCTTGGGTTGCACCAGGCGGGCGCCTGAACAAGCCAGAAAGGAATTGGACTTTCTGTCCAAACAAGCGGGCGCCTGGGTAGGACCAGGCGGGCGCCCGGTATGCCGATTGGAAAATTCCTAATTCGATTAGGAAAGGTTTTTGGCACAAGTTACCTATTTGGAATAGGTCTTAATTGTGTATAAAAACACCAATTCGGCCAGACCATAAAAACTAGTGCTTTTGTGAGTCTCAAAGAGTTTGAGAGAGATTTTATTTTGTTCTAAGATATCATTGATTGAGGAACAAAATAATTCACAAATAAATTCCATATAGTTCTTTATTAAATTGTGAAAGCGTGTTTTACAATTATTGGTCTAGCAACCAAGATCGAAGAAGTTACTTTGATATTCGTTCGAAGTGTGGATACCACTAGAGGGTGAATTTTATCATCTTACAAAGTTCGTGATTTGTTCGTGATAAAGCTTCAAGATCTCCACCAAGACCAAAGAGAAAAATTCATAGCCATCAAGGGTTAATTTTATTATATATTCATGTTGTTGTATTTGATTTAATGATATGAACGGATCCATGGGTTTGGGTTTCTTAAAATTTTAATTGCTAAATTCCGCTGCGCATGTTACTTGGAAACCCAACAGTGGTATCAGAGCCCCGTTCATGTTGATTAATTCAATACTTGGATCATGTTATGTGTATATATAAATTGTTTATGTGCCTTGCATGATATGAATATTGGAATATATGATGCTTATGTGTTTTGTGATTTTATGTGGTTTATTGTTTTGCAACTTTAATCGCACGATTCAATCGCAATAAAAATTATGGTGGATTCTGAATTATTTCGATTATTGATTTTTGATTGGATCAAAGTTTTAATAATCAAGGAAAAATAATTTTGAGACAAAATTTTTGAACTTTAAAATTCTATACTATTCTGGCCATTCAAGCGGGCGCCTGGTCCTTTGCAGGAGGGCGCTCGGTGGTCAAAATTTGTTCTGATTTTGGTTAAAATCTGAATATGGAATTTTCGATAAATTCGACAAAACCAGTAACAGAACCAGTCCAGACTTGTTGATCTGGAATGGGTTTTGGGTAGTTGGTTTGTGTGTGGATTTTGAGGTTTGATTTTCCTATTTGTTTTAGTCTTGTGATTCCTAGATTGGTTCAAGTTTTGGATGGCTAATCTGCGTTCATCGAGATTGTGTTTCCCAAAATTGATCGCAATCAAAGTTTCAAAGATAAAACGAAGTTAGAATTATGAAGAGTTCATAATTGCTAAAGTTGAGAAACAAAGTTCTTGATTCAATGATTGGAGATCCATGTGGAATTGTGAATGCAATTGGCCTACGTTCATCGAGACCATCTATTGCTTAGTTTCGACCACATGGACTACTTTCTTGGTTTCTTGAATTAGTGCGGGATTGTGGTTGCCTTATGGCTTAGTTCGACCGCACTTCTTGTTGTCTTGACTTGGAGATAATAACCGAAGTTGAAATAGTCTCATCCTCATAATTATAGAGAAACTAATGACACATAAATATCATGCTTAAATTAATGGATATTAATTTAGTGACTAAACTTGATGTGTAACATGTTTATATTATGTGCTCATAAATGTGTTATATGCTATATGTGATGAACCTTCAAATAAAGTTTTAAGTCCTTCTTTGCCATGCCATGATTAAAACACTTGTTTATGCATGGGTAATCTTGATGTGGGTTCGCCTCCGCGAGGTGCATTAATCGTATTCATGTATGAGCAAGATGAGGTTCATTAATTTAATGTGGGCTTGCCTCCGTAAGGTGCATTAAATTGAATGGTTCCTATGCGTTTAAAATGGTCGGACTTAATTAGGCGTCAAAACAGTTTTGGGCCTAGGCAAAAGATGAGATTAAACATGTTTTTTGAAATTGGATTTCTCAAAGAATCTCATAAAAAGGATCTAAGAATCATATGGGATATGATTGACATGATTGTCTACCTAATTAATTTAGTTTTTGAGCGGTCCGCCTCCGTGGACTCAAAAGTTAAATTAAAGTTGGATCTTAGCCCAATTAAATTATATTATACATTGGATGTATATGAAGGTTATATAATTTAGTGGGAGTATTTTGTTTGAAAAATACATTATTTATCTCTTTAATGAAAACCGGTACTTTTTAAATTTTGGAAATTTTGCATATTTGTAGATAATGACTAATAACACTCAATCAATGTCGTTGCGATCGATCCTTGAGAAGGATAAGCTCGAAGAGAATGGTACGAACTTTATGGATTGGATCCGTAGCATAAGAATCGTTCTTAGGCAAGAAGATAAGTTGTACATTCTCGATGGGCCTCTCCCTGCTGAACCACTGCCTACTGCCCCTAGGGTAGAAAGAGACAATTACAAGAAACATCGTAATGATTCTAGAGATGTAAGTTGTCTCATGCTTGCTGCTATGTGTTCAAAACTCCAACAAAGTTTGGAACATTTGGAAGCCTATGAGATAGGCGTGGAGTTTAGAACCATGTTTCAAGAGCAAGCTAGGCAAGAGAGGTACAAGACCATTGTTTCATTCACTACTAGTAAAATGAATGAAGGGCAACAAGTGAGTCCTCACTTTCTTAAAATGAAAGGTTATGTAGAGCACCTTGAGAAACTTGGCTATCCAATCCCATTGGAGCTAGCCACGGATCTCATTCTTAATTCATTGCCTAAAAGTTATAATCAGTTTGTGATGAATTATAACATGCATGGAATGGATAAGAATCTCTCTGAGTTGTATGGGATGCTCAAAACTGCAGAGATGAAAATTGTGGAGAAAGGTTCTCCCGTGCTCTTGGTTCATGATGGGAAGAAGGCTAATGCCAAAGGAAAGGGTAAGGCAAAAGTTGTCAAACCCAAGATAAGCAAGGCAAAGGTTGCCAAGGCTTCTGAGGCAAAACCCGATACACAAAATGATGCAATTTGTTTCCATTGTCAAGAAATTGGTCATTGGAAACGTAATTGCAAGGCTTTCTTGGAAGAGCAAAAGAAGAAGAAGGGCAGCAAGGCTGCGTCGACTTCAGGTATCTATATGATAGATATTCTCCTTTCTACCACTGATTCTTGGGTATTGGATACCGGATGTGGTTCTCACATTTGTCTAAATGTGCAGGGACTAAAGAATAGGAGACTGCTTAAAGAAGGTGAAGTAGATCTACGCGTGGGAAATGGAGCAAGAGTTGCTGCATTAGCCGTAGGGACTTATGAAGTCACTTTACCTTTCGGATTAATTCTTGTTTTGAACAATTGTTATTATGTTCCGGATTTAAGCAGAAATATTATTTCAATTTCTTGTTTGGATAATGAAGGTTTTAAGTTTCTTATTGAGAATAAGAAATTTTCTATTTATTTAAATGATGTGCTTTATGGTATTGCTAATTCATTTAATGGCCTTTATATCTTGGATGTCAAGAATGAAAATAATGACAATGTCTATCATGTAAATAAGAAATCTAAACCTAATGATGTAAATCATACCTATTTATGGCATTGCCGTCTTGGTCATATTAATGAGAAGCGTATCTCAAAACTCCATGGGGACGGACTTTTAGGTTCATGTGACCTCGAGTCATATAATACTTGTGAGTCGTGTCTTCTTGGAAAAATGACTAAGACACCTTTTACCAAGTTGGGTGAAAGGGCAAGCGACTTATTGGGGTTGATACATTCCGATGCATGCGGACCATTAAGTAGCAATGCAAGGGGAGGATTTCAATACTTCATAACCTTCACGGATGATTATAGTAGATTTGGGTATGTTTACCTAATGAAACATAAGAGTGAAGCGTTTGAGATATTTAGAATATTTCAAAATGAAGTAGAAAAACAACTTGGGAAAAGTATAAAAGCACTTCGATCAGATCGAGGTGGAGAATACTTAAGTCAAGAATTTGATGATCATCTAAAGAATTGTGGAATAGTTTCACAATAGACTCCACCTGGAACACCACAATGGAATGGTGTGTCCGAGGGGAGGAATCGAACTTTGTTAGACATGGTTCGATCAATGATGAGTCAAGTTGATCTTCCAATATCCTTTTGGGGTTACGCCCTAGAAACCGCTGCTTTCACACTAAATCGTGTTCCAACTAAATCGGTTCAAAAGACTCCATATGAGATGTGGAGTGGAAAGAAGCCTTGTCTGTCTTTCATGAAGATTTGGGGTTGTGAAGCTTTTGTCAAAAGACTTGTCTCAGACAAACTTGCACACAAATCTGATAAATGTATTTTCGTAGGATATCCTAAGGAAACTAGAGGATATTACTTTTACAACCGTGAGGACAACAAAGTGTTTGTTGCCCGAACTGGTGTCTTTCTAGAGAAAGAGTTTCTCTCCAAAGAAATCAGTGGGAGTAAAATAAATCTTGAAGAAATTCGAGACCCAGAAAATAACATTGAACCAATAGTGGAACAAGAACAAGAACCACAAGGAGTTGTGGAACCTGTTCAAAATACACAAGTAACTCGCAGATCTAGTAGGTTACGACCCGAGCCCGAGAGATATGGATTTCTCGTAACGGATAGTAATGAGGTAGAAATCATTGAGAATGATGAACCGTCAACCTACCAAGAGGCGATGTCTTCTCCTGATTCGGACAAGTGGCTTGGAGCCATGGAATCCGAATTGCAATCCATGCAAGACAATCAAGTTTGGAATTTGATTGATGCGCCCGAAGGTGTAAAAACCATAGGATGCAAATGGGTCTTCAAGAAGAAGACTGATATGGATGGGAAGGTGCATACTTACAAAGCTAGGCTTGTAGCGAAGGGTTATAGGCAAGTTCATGGTATTGACTATGATGAGACCTTTTCACCCGTAGCAATGATCAAGTCTATAAGAATTTTGCTTGCCAATGCTGCATATCATGACTATGAAATATGGAAGATGGATGTCAAAACCGCTTTCCTGAATGGAAAACTTCAAGAGGATGTGTATATGACACAACCAGAAGGTTTTGAACAAGATTCTAAGGTATGCAAATTGCAGAGATCCATCTATGGATTGAAGCAAGCTTCTAGGAGTTGGAATCTCCGTTTTGATGAATCGGTTAAAGAGTTTGGTTTCATCAAGAACGAAGATGAGCCTTGTGTATACAAGAAGATTAGTGGGAGCATAGTGCTATTCCTTATTTTATATGTGGATGACATATTGCTCATTGGAAACGACATTCCTACACTTCAGTCTGTGAAGACTTGGTTAGGAAAGTGCTTCGCAATGAAAGATATGGGTGAAGCCGCATATATTCTTGGCATTAAGATCTATAGAGATAGATCAAGGAGGCTACTTGGTTTAAGCCAAAGTACATACATTGACAAGGTCATTAGAAGATTCCGTATGGAAAATTCTAAGAGAGGCACCTTGCCAGTGTTACATGGAGTTTCTCTAAGCAAGACTCAATGTCCTAAGACAAATGATGAGCGTGAGAAAATGAATGATGTTCCATTTGCTTCAGCAATTGGGTCCATCATGTATGCCATGATTTTTACTAGGCCGGATGTATCTTATGCTTTGAGCATGACAAGTAGATATCAATCCGACCCTGGCGAAAATCACTGGATAGCTGTAAAAGCGATTCTTAAGTACTTGAGAAGAACTAAAGACTCGTTTTTAGTCTATGGAGGAATGGAAGATGATCTCGTTGTAAATGCTTACACGGATGCAAGCTTCCAAACGGACAAAGATGATAGCCGATCGCGATCGGGTTTTGTGTTTATGTTAAATGGTGGAGTTGTAAGCTGGAAGAGTTCCAAGCAAAGTACAACCACTGATTCTACAATAGAAGCTGAGTATATTGCTGCATCGGATGCTGCAAAGGAAGCTGTTTGGATTAAGAAGTTCATAACTGAACTTGAAGTGGTTCCTAGTATTGCTAATCCAATAGACCTTTATTGCGATAATAATGGTGCTATTGCTCAAGCAAAGGAACCAAGAGCACATCAGAAATCCAAACACATACTTAGGCGTTTTCATATCATTCGAGAGATCATTGATAGGGGAGACGTAAATATATGCAGAGTACCTACTGATGACAATGTTGCGGACCCGCTAACAAAGGGACTTCCACAAGCTAACCATGATGGTCATGTTAAGTCCATGGGTATTAGATACATGGGAGATTGGGCCTAGGGCAAGTGGGAGATTGTTGGTAGTGGTGCCCTAGGCACGTTTAATAAACGTTGTAATTGTTATCATTTATTTCATATCAAGAAAGAGATGTTTTGATTATTATTGTTGTTCATGTTTACTTATAATAATCTCCGCCCCTAGTACTTGTTAAGCACTAGTATAAAGGCTAAATGATCATGGGATGATCATGTTAGATTTATGGGTACTTGTTTGGAACAAGGTACTGGACATGACCCGCTCTATGAGATTTATGTCATGGTCTATGTCGAACATATATCTCATATTAGTTATGTCATTTGAATCCTTAGACATGAAGTTATTATAGTCTTCCACTTGATGAACATTATGTTTGACATATTCAAACGCTACTTTTAACCGAGTAGTTATAAAGGGTATGATTGGCATAATCAGATTCACGTAGGGAAGAATAATAAGCTAAATGGATTTGTCCCTCTTCGGAGAGATGTCAAGCTTGGGCCTCTCGTAGGAATGATGTTGATGAAATGTTCGGCTGGACTCAAATGAATTGATTGGATCAATGTCATTTGGATTATCAACATATTCGGAATCGAGAAAGTATTGAACAAAACAAGTTGACTCTTTGACCATGACTTGTGTTCAATGACATCGTGGACAAAGGGATTGTGACATATTCTAAAGGAATGCGAACTTGTATCTAGTTATACTATTTGGGTAGGTATGACGGTTTGCTAGAACCTAATCATATCTTATGGGATCATGTTTGAGCCCATTGCCAACTTAGTATAATCCTAGAGGGTCACACATAATAGAACGAATCTTAAATAAGAGGACTATATTGGTATTTAGGGTCGGAGGACTTCCAAGGAATTTCTGGAAAGTTCTGGGCCTCCTGGTCAACCAAGCGGGCGCTTGGGTTGCACCAGGCGGGCGCCTGAACAAGCCAGAAAGGAATTGGACTTTCTGTCCAAACAAGCGGGCGCCTGGGTAGGACCAGGCGGGCGCCCGGTATGCCGATTGGAAAATCCCTAATTCGATTAGGAAAGGTTTTTGGCACAAGTTACCTATTTGGAATAGGTCTTAATTGTGTATAAAAACACCAATTCGGCCAGACCATAAAAACTAGTGCTTTTGTGAGTCTCAAAGAGTTTGAGAGAGATTTTATTTTGTTCTAAGATATCATTGATTGAGGAACAAAATAATTCACAAATAAATTCCATATAGTTCTTTATTAAATTGTGAAAGCGTGTTTTACAATTATTGGTCTAACAATCAAGATCGGAGAAGTTCCTTTGATATTCGTTCGAAGTGTGGATACCGCTAGAGGGTGAATTTTATCATCTTACAAAGTTCGTGATTTGTTCGTGATAAAGCTTCAAGATCTCCACCAAGACCAAAGAGAAAAATTCATAGCCATCAAGGGTTAGTTTTATCCTATATTCATGTTGTTGTATTTGATTTAATGATATGAACGGATCCATGGGTTTGGGTTTCTTAAAATTTTAATTGCTAAATTCCGCTGCGCATGTTACTTGGAAACCCAACAGAATCACCATCTCTAAATGCAAAGGGGTTCTCATTGAGTGTCTTTTCGAACATAGCTTCCATTTGTTTTCTCTTTCCCAATAGATGATTGGGAGGATTTTGCGGAGGTGCAGGGGCATAGGCATACCCATAACCTTGGTTGCTTGCAGGAATATACATTGGAGGCATGCAAGGATCTTGTGGTCCAAAAGGTCTTGGATTGTAGGAATGATATGGGTCACCCCGGAATCTCATCGGGAAATCTGGTGGAGGCAAGTTGGTGATGCCTGTTTGGGTATCCATATATGGTCTAAACAGTGACTGAGCTCTGGTGACTTGGTTGATGGCATTAAACCGAGAAGGGATTCAATTGGGAAGGTGTTATGGGTATGATGCTCGAGGCGTAACTGGTATGAATAGTGGTTTGCTGGCCTTTTGAGTGGATTGTGTTTGGGATTTTATAGGAGGCGTCCCATGGGAGATGTTGGTTTTAGGATGAGGTGGAGCGAGGGGGATTTGAGTGAGAGGCTCGTTTTGAATGACGGTGTGTTGAGGAGAAGACATGGGGGTTTCGGTATTTTTGTAAGATGGAGGGGACAATCTTTGGTTACGGCTAAGGCAGTGCGAAGATATGGGGTTTCGGTATTTTTGTAAGATGGAGGGGACAATATTTGGTTGCAATGCAGAGGTTGGGTAGCTTCCACCTTTTCATTGTGGTTGGTCACTTTGGTGGATGGCCCATCAGTTTGAAATAGGGTTACATCACCCTTTTGTCCCGTCGACTCACCAAACGGGCTCTGCGTCTCTTTATGCCTCTTTGTGATGACTTCTTCTTTAGCCCCGGAGGCCTCTTGGAGAAACTCTTCTTTCGTTGGTCTATCCGAATTATCCACGGCGTCATTTCTCAAGCTACTGTCCACTGGAGTGATCTTTCTGAGGTACCGGATCGGAGAAGTTGTAGTGACTGGGGAACTTTCTGACTCCACACGCACTAGGCGGGGACATGATGCTCTTTTCCACTTCATCTGAGCTACGAGGAAGACAAAAGGTGGCTTTAGGCTTGGGTAAACATCGGGTGAATGCTTGGGCCAAAGGCTATTTTGAGATATTTGACCGGGCCAAAGTTGCATATGTTCCTCTCACCACGAGGGAGGGGGTCCCACGCGATGAGGGGCTCAGGTCACCGTAGTTCGAACGGGTTTGGAATTCTAAGAGGAAAATATGAACATGACTGACTTCTTGGAGGATAACGGGGATCCATCCAAGGACTTGACTGACTTCCTAGGGGACTATTCCTAGGGATTTAAGGGGGATCTTAATGGGGACCTGGGGGACAATGCCTAGGGGTTTAACGGAAGTCTAGGAGGATAACGGGGATCCATCCAAAAATTAACGGGTGTCTTGGAGACCTTCCAAGGACTTAACGGGTTCCTAGGGGACTACGCCTAAGGATTTAACAGAAGTCTTGGAGGATAACGGGGATCCATCCAAAGATTGACGGGTGTCTTGGAGATCTTCCAAGGATTTAACGGGTTCCTAGGGGTCTACGCCTAAGGATTTAACGGAAGTCTTGGAGGATAACGGGGATCCATCCAAAGACTTAACAAAATGACGCTTGTTAACGCAAGAAAACAAAGTGTCAAAGACAAAAAGCAAAACGGAGCAAATTCATGCAAGGTGCAGTCAGTTACACTACAAGAAAAAAGACCTATCGTGATTGCATTCCGAGACGGCAAAAAAAGCCATCACAGTAGGCTGGCATTCTGCGATGGCAAAAAAAGCCATCTCAATAGGTTGACATTCTGCGATTGCATAAAAAGGCCATCTCGGTAGATGAGATTCGGAGATTGCTTGCGTAAGCAATCACATTAGAGTTGAAAAGCAATCGCATTAGACCTACTTTCTGAGATGGCAAACGAAAGTCATCGCACAAATCAACAAGCCAGGTGGCCAGATGCATTTTTTCCCCTTAATTTGAGATGTAATATACACTTTATATTTAAAAAGTAAATCAATTTTTATTACCCATCAACACCTTCAAACCCTAACACTCCCCATTATCACTAGTCTCTCTCTCTTCCCTCTACGTCCCTCGCTGCTCTTTTCTCTCTCTTTCTTTCTTTTCCCTCACATACTCCTCTCTTCGCCAAAAATGTGGCGCCCACTTCACATCCCACCACTGGCGAGTCTACATCGCCTCACCATATGTATGCTCTCCACAATGATCCCTAACCAGATCTCTTCAATTCGGTCAATTGTTTATACTTTTCAGTTAACCTAAAATCCCTCTCTTTCAGGGTATTTAGAGGCAATGGTGGGGGAAATCTTGGATGGAAGCAACATATTCATTGTTGGCTACAGATATAAGAACGATACGTGGGAGTAAAGAGGCACTCTATTGAAAGGTAAAATATCTAGCATGGGATTTTCTTCTGGATCTAATTTTAGTTTTTTGCTTGTGCCCTAATTTACTTTTCCGTTTTCCATATGTTGTTTTGATTTTCATTGGTTGTTGAGAATGAAAAATTGAATCTCGATTTTGAGTTTGCAGAGTATGTGACAAACCATTGATCTCAATTTCATATTTCACTTGGGCATTCATTCATTCCGTACCTAGTGAGCCTGGTATTTTATCTAGATTTTTTTTAATTTGTCAAGTACTCTTTTTGTATTCTTTTTCTTTATAATGTTAATTCTCGTGGATCTGAACTGGGTGTTTGATTTTTGTTTTTTTTAATGATTTGGTTCTTGTCCTTCATGATTTGTTTGTTTGTTTGATTTGAACTTGTTGATTTTGTTGTTTTTAATGACTTACAAGAGCTTTTCTAATTGAAACCTAAATCAGATTTGTTGATGCACATACAATGACACAAACTATACTCTTTAGGTTGAATTTACTTCCTTTCATATTATTTTGAAGTTCAAGATATTTTTTTTATTTCACTTTTGAGTGTAATATGTATGAATTGCTAATTTGTGATGTCTTGAAGCTTGATTTATGCCATGTTTATATGTAGAGTGATTTAGTTATGTTGTACTTTGAGTTCAGTTTTATAATTTTTTATGTGTATTTTGTAAGAGATGATAACTCTTCATATGCCTGATTTGTTGATTGAGTTAGTCCTGTTCTTTGGGCGCATATGGGGTTTAAGGAGTGGGGTTGTGGAATTCATGGATGCTTGGATTACATTGACTAGGCCCGTTTAATATATTGGTTCATGTAACTTGAGAATACTCCCTCCGTCCCAAATTGATGCTATGTTATAAATTTGATTTAAATAATATATATTGAAGCACCTCATTTGGTATATTGTGTTGTACCTCATCTTGTCTTGTTAAAGTGGGTATTTGTGCAACATTAGCTTCATATGTAGTTCCAGAACAGAGAATTAGTTGTACCTGAAAATTTATTATATTTTATGTTTCATTTGCAAGACAAGGCTAGCCTGAACTTCCGGTTAAATCTGTAAGCACCCTTATGCATTGGTAGTATAATTAAATGATTCTTTGGTTGATAAACACTAATATTGTTTAGTTGTATGCAAGCCTGATCTAGTTTTAGAGTTCTTAAATCCATTATTTGGTTTTGAAAAAAGTTCTACTAAAAAATTCATTTTCTTTTATGTGATACATATATCAGATCGGATTAGGTGCTTGATTCTTCCCCATATCAGTTATGTCCCCCCACTCCTATTGTTTCTGTGACTTTAAGATTCGTTTATAAGTTTTTCGAATAGCTGTTTAGTTTCATTGTAATGTACTAGTCTTCAGAACACAATGGATACTTCTTTGTGTCGTTCCACTTTTTTGTTGTACAGTATGAATGTAAAACATTTTACTAGCATCGTCACACACTGAATGTCGAAAAAATTTCAATTTTTCTCTTGATTAAGAGTAAATTTGAATATCTTTTGAATATTCATTTTGGGACAGATGGCGTAGTATCGATCCAAACTCCTAACGATATTGTTTTCATTTCATTCAGAAATATTTCCGCTTTACATCACAAAGAGAGGATACTACTTGGAAATGTGTTTGGGAGAACATGTCAAATCTGGATAGTACAATCAAATGGAGCATGTGGAAGAGTAGGTTGGATAATCTTTTCGTGACTTCTGTATGAATGAAGACATTCTAGGAACAAGTAGCGTGACAATCATTTTTTATTATGATTTCAGATAAATGTAATGGATTTATATATTTTGGAATGATAATATTGTGGATTATGCATAGATATGGTATAATTAATGTTTATATCGATTGATTAATTAACTTGCATATGGTGCTATTTGAATTTTTAAAAAACGTGTTGCAATAATTAGTAACAATGGGGGAAATAGGGAAATTATAGAAAAAAAAACAATATAGGTGTGTAATGCGATGGACTAAACAATCACAAAAACTTGGTCGGTTTCGGAGCTTCTGTGATTGCTAAAACAGTCACCTAATGTATTTATGAAGAAAAAGAAATATTAATAAAATATCACTTTGCGAGACGGCAAATGCCATCGCGTAATCAAATGACCTAGTGTGACTGCTTTTCCCATCGCGTTAACTTTCCGCGACAAGGCTTTACGCGATTGCTTTGGCGATTGTTTTCCCAATCGCGTTATTTTTCCGTGACGGCTTTTCTGCTTTACGAGACGGATTTTGGCAGTCGTAGAAAGCTATTTTTCTTGTAGTGTTATCTGTTCAAGTTTACTTAAAACGCATCTTTATTCCTAAATGGTTGGAAAAAAATTCTCTTCTTTTTCGCAACTACTCTAATTCCTGGATCAGTGGAGGCTATCACTATGCCTATAGACCCCTCGTTTCTCACCTGTATTGCACACTCCCAAGAACGGACTATCCCGGGCGAGGGTCCTATAGGGCACGCAGCTTCCACCGACCAAAATAACCAAACCTAGGGTCTAGTGCGTCACAAAATTCCAATGCATGGGCCATTCTTATCATAGTTAAGCCCCGGTTAAGGTTAAGATTGACTTAACGCTCCAAAGAAATTCCGGCATGAACTCATTTTAATGAGGGATCTCAGACCTTAACCTCGGGCTTAAGGATAATTAGGATGGGTCAAGCATTAGAGCTTAATGACGCGGTGTCAACCTATCCTTAATACATGACTTCAGTTAATTATGGTTGGAATTAATGCATAAGTCAAGGACCGGGTCAAAGATGACCTTGGTCACACTTGCTTTCACAAGGAGTCGTGACTCGGGCGTTAACTTGGCCATAATTAGCGTTTGGACACATATTAGGGACGTGATGACGTGAGCTAGACCAAAAACCAACCATGGTCATGGCATTTGTGTGTCACGGACATGTGTGGTTGACTCGGCTCGGAAGGGGAGGTGGAATGGACCCGTGCGTGCGAGAAGGGCACAAGAGCACCAATCAAGCTGCATCGTGGCATCCATCCTGGGTTTAAAGGGCTTTTAGAACGTGCACAAAGTCGAGAGCGCGTTGTGTGAAGCCTTCTATGTTCCCTTTTGAGTCAAAATAGAAATTTTCAATGCGTTTTAATATCATGAGCATGAACAAGAGTATATACAAGACATGGACAAACAATTTAAACAAGTAATTTGCACAAGTAATCAAGTAAAGATATGAACAAGCGAGAGTTAAAATTTTGTACATGGAAAAGGTTATGCACAACCAAAGGTTTTTGAAACCAAAATTTTACAACAAGAACAACAACCTTTTGAAAATCATTTGTACAAAAAGGTTGTGCACAACAAAAGAATTTGAGAAACCAAAACTTTTATAAAAAGGGGTAATGCACAATGAGGCTTTGAAAACCCAATTTTATGTCCAAAAGATTTGTGCATTACCAAGCTTTGAAATTCCATTTTTGGCTAAGAAAAAGGAGGTAAATGTGCACAAGTAGAGGCTGTAAATGGAACCTGGACAAGAAGAAGCAAGGGGACCATCAGAATGTTTCTGCCCTGTACAAAATTGTTAACTTGAAACATTCTGTGGGCCCGGCAAAACCAGCCATACGGCTAGGGATGGAGATCCATTATTTTTGCAAATTTTTAACTTCTGATCATCAAGCCCCAGTTTATTGCATTTCCAGAACAGTTTCACTCCCAGAAATCAAGATAGAAACATAAAATACACACAAAACACACACAAAGTCAACAAACGGGGACGGGAGTTTGACCCACACAAGAATGCCCCCGAATCTTCTAAAAAGAAGTTTGAAAACACCCTATTCCCCAGCGGAGTCGCCACTGTAAGATACCCGCAGGAAAATGGAATAGTTCCCTCGAGAATCAAACATGGTACTTTAACAAAAAACGGAGTCGCCACGTTAGTTTAATTTTAAACCCAAACTTAACGAAAAATGGTTAGAGATTGCGAGTTCGGAGGTCAGGTTACACTTTGGGAAGAACACTAGTTCACCTAAAGTGCCTCAGAAAAACCCGAGTCTCCCTAAGTTTGTTGATAAAAAATGTGCGAGTGTGTGTGTGTATTTTCAAAGTGGGAGAAACTGACTTTTAACAGAAAATAGTTAAAAAGTTAACAAAAGGGTTTATTTTGCAAAGTTTATGACAGAAAAGGGTTAAAACAGAAAAACTTTCCGCATGGCCAAACCATCCGTCCGGCTAGTCTAAACTATCCGTACGGTTGGTTAGGCCGTCCCGGAGTTTTTACAGATTTATCAGAAACAGTCCAGTTTCAAGCAGAAACAGGGCATTCTGCTGAAACTGGACAGAATTGTGACGTTTTAATTATTTCTTTACAACAAAACATAAATTAAGTCATCCCTATACCATTCATTACTAATTAGACACCAAAACAAAGATTTTGGGTGTGATCAAGGCAATCATTGGGGTAATATAGAGAAAGTTGATGAATCATAATTTTAAGCCAAGATCATCATTTGGATGGTTAAAGATGGAAACTTTAACATCCAAATGGATGATTCTATCCAATGAGGGGCTTTAGAACATCTAAAATCAACCTTTGATGGATAAAGATTGAACCTTTATCATCAAAGGGACATTTTGAGGTTGACTCATGGTTTGGACGATAAAGTTTGCAACTTTATCACCCAAACTTGATCATTTCCTCATTTATTCAACATAAATGTAAAGACTTTAAAGTAAATGACATAAATTTAAAGACATAATATAAGGGTGCATAAATGTAAAGACAATAAGTTAAAGAGACATGAATTATAACAAGCCTTAGGCTATCCTTGGTTTGTAACCCATCATCATGCTTAGAACATGAAGGGCACCATGGATTTCAAGGCTTGGTTCCAAGTGTATATGATCAATAAGAAATAAAAGACAATGGAACAAAAGATAGAACATGGAGATGAAGGGAAGATGGGGAAAAGGAGGCCTCACCAATTTTGGTTTGGACCTATCTTCTTTCTCTCTTTCACACAAGTGTATGATCACTCTATTCTGATCTAATTTCTACAGAGTTTTGGCTCTCTAAATAATTTTCTCCCCTCCTGAAATGATCAGCAAGGGTCTCAATTTATAGGGACTGAGGGTGCCTAAACCAGTCGTACGGATAGGCCCCTCTCGTGTCCAAACCATCCGTACGGCTCATCATGGCGAGCTTCTGGATTTTTCCAATTTAAATTCCAGAGCAGTCCTGGAGATTTCAGTTTATCCTAGTGAGGTCCCAGCCTATCAGTTTATCCCTGAATGGTGCTAAGAATTCCTCTAAGTTGGTCAATTTCAGATTGGGGTACTTACAACATTGAACGGACTCAAGAACACCTTCTTGATTGATTGCTAGATCCAAGGCTTGATGAAGAAACGATTTCTTCATTGGAATTATTTTGCTCCATTGATTATTGTAGTCTGATGATTCCAAATCTGAAACTAAATAATCATACCTCTCTATATTTTATTGTTTCTAAAACAAAGTATTATGATTTCACAAATCACCATTAGAGGCTGTCAAACCCGGCTGCATATATTTATATGAGGGTTTGACCTAATTCTATTTGGGATCAGGATTCCTTGACAGTCAAAAAACTGAACAAACTGTACAGAATCAGGGAGGCAGCCATACGGCTCACCAGGAGCCGTACGGTGCCAACCCAGCCATACGGTTGCTTTCCTCAAATTCCCAGATTTCAGCCCTTTTTCCAATCCGTTCTATTATGTGTGACCCAATAGGATTATACTAAGTTGGCAACGAGTCCGAACCATTCAGAACACGTAAGTCATAAGCGGACTCTAGCAAGCCATTATGACTACCCAATTAGTATAACTTTGAAAGTCCAAAGTTACCTTATAGAACATATCACAATCCCTTTGTCACGCGATATCATATTAGACATAAGTCATGGTCCACGTCAACTTATGTTGTCCAATGCTTTCTCAATCCCGAGTAGATTGATATGAGAAAATGACATTGAACACATCAATTCATTTGGGTACGGCCGTACACTATCATCAATCTCACTCATCGAGCGGCCAAGAAGATATCTCTCTTGAGAGAGGGACAAATCCAATCTTGACTTATCATTCTTCCCTACAAGAATTCGATTATGCCAATAATAGCCTTTATAACCACCTGGTTAAGGGTAGCATTTGAGTACGTCAAACATAATGTTCATCATGTGGAAGGCCATGATAATCTCAGGTCTAAGGATTCAAATGGTATGACTATTATGAGAATTAATTATGACATTTGACCATGACATAAATCTCATAACGCGTCTATCCAGTACCTTGTTCTCCAACAAGTACCATCACGTTTAATCCATATCCTATGCACCATAATCATCAGTGATAGGGATTGATTATTATAATAAACATGCAAAAATATAATAATCGGGTTTGTTATCTCTATAACAATGAAGCTATGATGTAATGCATAGGTCTTTCTCAAGGGCCTAGGGCATAATATCCAACAGTTTCATCATAGTCAATACCATGAATCTACCTATAGCCTTTCGCTACAAGCCATTTATCTGAATAAGGAGCGGACATCGCTTCTTAGTAGGAAGTAGGTTCATCATTCTCAATGATTTCTACTTCATTACTATCCATTATGAGAAATCCATATCTCTCGAGTTCGGATCGAAACCTACAAGATTTGCGATGGACTTGTGTATCTTGAACGGGTTCCACAACTCCTTGTGTAACTTGTTCAGATTCCACCATCGGTTCAATGATATTTTTGGGTTCTCGAACCTCTTCGAGATTGATTTTAATCCCACTGATTCCTTTAGAGAGAAACTGTTTCTCTAGAAAGGTACCAGTTCTAGCAACAAACACTTTGTTGTCTGTCCAGTTGTAAAAGTAATATCCTTTAGTTTCCTTAGGATATCCCATGAAAATACATTTATCAGATTTGTGTGCAAGTTTGTCAGAGACAATTCTCTTCACAAATGCCTCACAACCCCAAATCCTCATGAAAGAAAGACAAGGTTTCTTTCCAGTCCATATCTCATTTGGAGTCATTTGAACCGATTTAGTTGGAACTCTATTAAGTGTGAACGCAGTAGTTTCCAATGCATAACCCCAAAATGATAGTGGAAGATCACATTGACTCATCATAGATCAAACCATATCCAATAAAGTCCGATTTCTCCTCTCGGACACACCATTACATTGTGGTGTTCCAGGTGGAGTTAATTGTGAAACAATTCCACAATTTTTAAGATGATCGTCAAATTATTGGCTTAAATATTCACCACCACGATCTGATCGAAGTGCTTTAATAGTTTTGCCAAGTGGATTTTGTACTTCATTTTGAAATATTCTAAATATCTCAAATGATTCACTTTTGTTTTTCATCAGATAGACATAGCCATATCTACTAAAATCATCAGTGAATGTTATGAAGTATTGATATCCGCCCCTAGCACTGCTACTTAATGGTCCGCATACATCAGTATGTATAAGTCCCAATAAGTCACTAGCCCTTTCACTACTCTTCGTAAAAGGTGTCTTTGTCATCTTTCCAAGAAAACAAGACTCACAACTTTCATATGATTTAAAATCATGTGAATCTAAAAGTCTGACCCTATGGAGTTTTGAGATACGCTTCTCATTTATATGACCAAGACGGCAATGCCATAAATATGTATGGTTTTCACCATTAGGTTTGGATATTTTATTTACGTTATAGATATCATTATTATTTTGTTCTTCAAGATTTAGGATATAAAGTCCATTATATGAATCTGCAATACAATAGAGCATACCATCATAATAAACTGCACATTTCTTGTTCTTAACAAGAAAAGAATATCCTTCATTATCTACGAAGAAACTGAAATAATATTTTTACTCAAACTCGGGACATAATAGCAATTGTTCAGAATAAGTATTAGCCCAGTAGGTAAAGTAACTTCATAAGTCCCTACGGCTAATGTAGCAACTCTTGCTCCATTTCCCACACGTAGGTCAATTTCACCTTTACCGAGTTGTCTCTTATTCTTCAGTCCTTGCACATTTGTACAAATGTGGGATTTACATCCGGTATCCAATACCTAAGAACTAGGAGTAGAGAGATTAATTTCTATGACATAAATATGCGAAGTAATAGTCTCAATATCCTTTACTTCCTTTTGATCTTCTAAACACAAATTACAATTTTCATCCCAATGGTCAATATTATTGCCATGGTAAAAAATTGTACCTTTTGGAGTTTTATTCTTAGCCATATCCTCTGAATTATACTTGACAACTCTTATCTTATCTAGGTATTTAAATCCTATCTCCGTCTCAAAACCTCTTTGCCAAGCTTGCAGTAGGAACCTTTCCTTTGAGAGATTGCTTATCATATAAACATTTATGTGTTCTTGATAATTCTCAAGTATTAAACACATGGTAGCAAGATTAATACAACAGACATCTAAAGAATCATCAACATGTTTCTTATATATGTCTTTGAGTGTCCCAAGGACATTGACAACGGTTTCTCTTGACTCAGGATTATCCAAAATGCATGACTGCCATTCTTGCTTAAGAACTCTTCTTAAGCTCATGATAAAATCAAGGAGTTTTGATGCAATCTTATTTAATTCAAGGATAGATCGCAATGACGGGGTTTGACTATTGTTTAATGTCATTATCTACATATATATGCAAATATGTAACCATACATAAGTACCAACTTAATTATAGATATTATTAATAGTATTTCATAAATACTCCCACTAAGTTATATAACCTTCATTAACAAACATGCATAATATAATTTAAATGGGCTAAGATCCATATTTCATTTGATTTGTGAGTCTGCTTTGGCATGAACCTCAAAATCAAGCTATTTAGGTAGATAACTCCTTATCAATCATATCATATATGACTTTTAGATCCTTTAATGAGATTTCTTAGACATCTTATGTCACAAGAAAGTTTTAATCTCATCTTATGCCTTAGGTCCAAAACTGTTTTGATAGCCTAATTAAGTTCAACCACTTTAAACGTATAGACAACCTTTGTCTCATCTTGCTTCACAAAGATAGAGTGATGTGCCTCGCTTTGGCGAATAAACCACATCGAAACGATCAAAGTATTTGACAAGTGTTTTTAATCGTGGATGGCATTGAACTTAAAATTTAAGAAGGTTCGATTAACACATAAATTCAAGCAATTAGCCTAAGTTACTTTATGTGATTTAATTCTGCTAGTTATAGGATTAATTCTGAAAAAAATTGAGATTACGCCAACTTTAAACCCCTTTAAGATTCTGATCTCAGTAACTGTCTGGACTTCTGAACTGAAATCTGTTTCAGGAAACACGATTTCCAAAACATGCCGTCTGAAACAGATCAGAATCAATACTGCCCAAACCATCCGTACGGATGTTTTTGGCAGCTTCCAGATTCATCCGTACGGCTCTGTCAAACAGGTCACAGAAACTCTGAACTCTTCAGAATTCTGGAACTATATATTTCTGGATTTCAAGATTGAGATCTTTTCAGGAAACACGGTTTCAGAAACCAGGCGTCTGAAACAGACTTAATCTTCAGATTCAAATTCTGCAACCAGTTTATAGAACAATCTGATTTATCAGAAAACAGAGTCAAATCTGGGATTTATCAAACCATCCGTACGGATCTGTTTGGTAGCTTCCAAACTATCCGTGTGGATCCTTCAATAGGATCCCAGATTTCCAGATTTTTTCAGAAAACATCAAATTCGACTAATCCCAGATTCATGTTCAAGCATAATTAGTATTAAAAGACATGAATTTCAGATTACGAATTTTAATCCATCTAATTCATATAATCAATAACCAATTTATTCTACATACAAATTAGATCTAGATCATCAATAAATATAATCCAATTATAACATGATAATCTTAGCATGCGATCATATATATGAATCCAATTAATATTACAATCACATCATCCCATCATAAATAGCATGCATATTTTATATCTCATATAAAATCCCATCACATAAACTCATCTTATCATGATCATACAAATTAAATAATCAAATTAAATAATTATATCATGATAATATTAAAATTATTGATCATCAACGGGGCTCTGATATCACTGTTGGGTTTCGTGCAATCATGCGCAGCGAAAGACATCACATGAAAAACCCAAAATCCTAGATCCGTTATGTTCAATAATTCATAATATCAAGATGAAAGAAACTAACCCTTGTAGATCGAAATATGAAGCGTTGGATTTAGATACTAAGACGAACACCCTCTACCTGTGATCCACACTTCGAACGGATTCAAGAACGATTCTTGAACTTGACTGCTAGGTCTTTTAGGCTTAAAAAAACTTTGTCTTTGAAGAACCCTTCAATCTCCCTTGAATGAATATTATGGTTTGATAATTTGAGAATAATTAAACCCTAATAACCCTTGAAGAATGTGTATTTTTCTCACACCAAAAACCTCTCTTTGATTTCTCAAATCAATGTGGAAGCATATGTTTTCGGCTGCTGAAAATAGTCCATTATATCCAAGGAAGAAACCTAATCTCATTAGGAAATAGGTTTTCTTGATTAGCAAGAAGTTACCTAAAACTGTTCCTACCGGACAAACCATCCGTACAGATCAGTTTGGTGGCTCGCAAACCATCCGTACGGATCCTCCAGTAGGATCCAGTTTTTCTCGTTTTCCGTGCCTTATTTGATCCGTTCTGCGTGTGTGATCCAATAGGATTATACTAAGTTGGCAACGAGTCAATGGTCAACTTACTTGTTCAATGCTTTCTTGATCCTGAATATATTGATAACACAAATGACATTGATCCAATCAATTCATTTGAGCGCGGCCGTGCATTTCATCAATACTATTCATCGAAGGGCCCAAGCTTGACATCTCTCTTTTAAGAGGAACAAATCCCTTCTTGGCTTATTACCTTTCCCTACATGATTCCAATTATGCCAATCATATCATTTATAGCTACCCGGTTAAATGTAACGTTTGAATATGTCAAACATAATGTTCATCAAGTGGAAGACTGTAATAACCTCAGGTCTAAAGATTCAAGTGATATAGCTATATGAGATTTAATTATGACATTTGACCATGACAAAATAAAATCTTAGAACAAAATAAAATCTCTCTCAAACTCTTTGAGACTCACAAAAGCACTAGTTTTTATGGTCTGGCCGAATTGGTGTTTTTATACACAATTAAGACCTATTCCAAATAGGTAACTTGTGCCAAAAACCTTTCCTAATCGAATTAGGAATTTTCCAATCGGCATACCGGGCGCCCGCCTGGTCCTACCCAGGCGCCCGCTTGTTTGGACAGAAAGTCCAATTCCTTTCTGGCTTGTTCAGGCACCCGCCTGCTGCAACCCAAGCGCCCGCTTGGTTGACCAAGAGGCCCAGAACTTTCCAGAAATTCCTTGGAAGTCCTCCGACCCTAAATACCAATATAGTCCTCTTATTTAAGATTCGTTCTATTGTGTGTGACCCTCTAGGATTATACTAAGTTGGCAATGGGCTCAAACATGATCCCATAAGATATGATTAGGTTCTAGGAAACCGTCATACCTACCCAAATAGTATAACTAGATACAAGTTCGCATTCCTTTAGAATATACCACAATCCCTTTGTCCACGATGTCATTAAACACAAGTCATGGTCAAAGAGTCAACTTGTTTTGTTCAATACTTTCTCGATTCCGAATATGTTGATAATCCAAATGACATTGATCCAATCAATTCATTTGAGTCCGGCCGAACATTTCATCAACATCATTCCTACGAGAGGCCCAAGCTTGACACCTCTCTGAAGAGGGACAAATCCATTTAGCTTATTATTCTTCCTTACGTGAATCTGATTATGCCAATCATACCCTTTATAACTACTCGGTTAAAAGTAGCGTTTGAATATGTCAAACATAATGTTCATCAAGTGGAAGACTATAATAACTTCATGTCTAAGGATTCAAATGACATAACTAATATGAGATATATGTTCGACATAGACCATGACATAAATCTCATAGAGCGGGTCATGTCCAGTACCTTGTTCCAAACAAGTACCCATAAATCTAACATGATCATCCCATGATCATTTAGCCTTTATACTAGTGCTTAACAAGTACTAGGGGCGGAGATTATTATAAGTAAACATGAACAACAATAATAATCAAAACATCTCTTTATTGATATGAAATAAATGATAACAATTACAACGTTTATTAAACGTGCCTAGGGCACCACTACCAACACATATTCCCATAGGAATGTATTATGTTGGCAATGAGATTGATATAATCAATTCTCATAAATCATGAGCGGACTCTATCAAGCCATCATGACTACCCAAATAATACATCATCTAAGTCCGATATTTTCATAATAGAACATATCATAATCCCTTTGTCACACGGTATCATATTGGACATAAGTTATCGATTCTTTCTTTTCTTTGGGCCGCTGGCCATCCTCCGGGAGTTTCAGGTTGAATACCGAGCTCGTTATTTAGTACGAATCGGTGGAATGACAGAATCTATCAAAATTATTCAACAGGCTCTAGAAGGGGTCCACGTCAACTTATATTGTCCAATACTTTTCTTTATCCCGAGTAAATTGATATGAGCAAATGACATTGATCTAATCTATTTATTTGAGTTTGAACACACATTTTATCAATCTTGTAGGGACCGCGACCACCACCACCACTCTCCACATTAGTATGATATTGTCCGCTTTGGGCCTAGCCCGCACGGATTTGTTTTTGGGCATCCCCCAAAAGTCCTCATACTAATGAAGTTGGTGGGTGCTCTTATATACCTTGCAATTGTTTCCCCAATTGCCGATGTGGGACTTTGGGTTGCCACCAACAAATCTTATTCATTGAGTGGCCTAAGCACATATCTCTCTGAAAATGAACAAATCCTATTTTGACTTATCATTCTTCCATACAATAATCCAATTATGCCAATCATAGCCTTTATAACTACCCAGTTAAAGGTAACGTTTGACTACGTCAAACATAACGTTCATCATGTGGAAGACCATGATAATCTCAGGTATAAGGAAATCGAATTATATAACTGCATGAGATTTAATTATGACATTTGACCATGACATAAATCTCATAATGGGTCATATCCAGTATCTTGTTCACCAACAGATGCCCATAAGTTTAATTGTATCACATACACATAATCATCATATGATTATCCATTAAACTTATACTAGTTCTTCATAAGTACTAGGGACGGAGACTATTATAATAAACATGTAAAACATATAATAATAAAAGTTGTTATAATAAAATGAAGATATGATATAACATAAAGGCTTTTCAACAACCTAACACATAATCTCCAACACACTATTCACTTTGAAGTTCTACATATTCTCATTTTCCATCGTTTGGCTCCTAACAAATTCATTTTAATTCAAGAATTTATATTTGTTACTCCTTTGTCTTTAAAAAGTCCTAAAATGAATATCTTTTTTAGAATAGCTTGAATTTTTTTCACTAGTTTCTTTATAATTGCTAAACTAAATGTTTCGAATGAAGATTTAAAAAATATAAATAAATCTTTACCACTAAATTGTACAAAAAGTTAAAATTTTTAAATATCTCTTGATTTGAAATTTGGACATTCATTTGGGGATAGATCAAGTACTAAATTGTAACTATCTCATTTAAATTTATTTAAAAGAAAAAAAAAACTAAATAAATAAAATTAAGAGTCAGTCTTATGAAAAACATATTTTACCCTAAAAAAGTGTAAAACATATTTTAAATTAAGAAATTATATTTTACATTAAATAATGGAAACAAGTTTTACAATAAAACGAGTTTAAAACAATTTTTTTTTTTCCAGATTTTCACAAAATTTAAACCAACTCATACTTTTTATTTTTTTTAACTAACCAACCCATAAAAGTAAAAGCCATTAATAGGCCTGTAACTGTTAGTGAGAGTCGGTGATTATATGGGCCCGGAGAAGTATATGTGATCCTTAAAAGCCCATAATGCTGGCCCAAATTGTACAACGTTATAGTTGCTAAAATTGGGCTTCATTTAAGCTGGTTTCACTTGAGCTAAATTTATACTCCTCTTTCCTTAAATGAGTGTCCATTTTTAAGAATATTTGTCCCTAAATGAGTATCTTTTTTTAACATAACTTTCTCCCTAAACGTTTTTTTCGAAAAAAAATTCACCGGTTTCTTAATACGGGCAAAACTAAAGGTTTGGAAAGGAGATAACAAGATTATATATGAATCGTTGTTACCAAATTGTTTAAAAAGTTGAGATTTTCAGTGTCCCTTAAAATGAAATTTGAACACTCATTTAGGGACAGAGGTAGTAAATAATTTTGAAATCACATTGGACCAATGATGAGATCATATTTTATAGGGCGAATCCCCAAAGTTTGGGGGGTGTTCTTATGATGGGCTCTAAAGTATCTCCGTTAGCATTTTTGGCCCCAAAGTTGTCATTCTGTTAGAATTTTAGGTCTTTTAACCAGTTTTGTTAGAAAAACTCGTCAAATAGGCACGTGCCACGCACATGCCACCTAACGGAGGATAGTTTGAAATTGATTTAACTTATAGGGGGTTTACTGTACATTCTTAAATTTAATGGGCTTAAATATTAAAAATTATTTTTCAAATAATTAACCTTTTTAAAAATAATAACATTTATATAAAGAAAATTTAATGGCCTTAAATATTAAAATATTTTTTGCTCAAATAAAAAAAAAAACTATGAATAAATATTACTTTGATGAATTCAAAAAGAATATTATTCATTTACGGAGTATATATTTAGCAAAAAGAATATATTTTTGCTACTACCAGCATGTTTCAAAAAAAAAAAAAAAAAACTTCAACCACCAGCAGCAATCACCATGACTGCCGTCACCGTCGCCACCGCTAGTCTACCACCTTCACCCATCACCGCCACCACCATAAGTCCATAACAAACAAATCAGTCCAATAAAATCTAATCAAAATAATCATTAAATTTGAATGCCAAATCTCAAATGGGTTCCTTAATTTTGCTTGAGTATTTGGAAATCAATCAAATGGGTTCCTTAATTTTCAATCCAAATAATCCAACTAAACAGGAGGAGTGAAGGTGGTGAGTATGAGGGCAGAAAGAAGGGATTGGGTTAGATCCAAACCACCCTAGAAGAACAATCGGATCTTGGGTTTTTCTCCGGCCGGAATACATGGAGGTCAACGTCGAAGAAGAAGACATCGCCGGCGCCGTCAACGGTGGCGATATAGCTGTTCGGAGAAGAAGGGGTGCGCCGGTGATGTGAGACATCCAGATCTGCAGAAAATAGAGAGAGGGGACAGGTTCACCGGAGTAAAAACGCCGGAACAGGGAGTGTGTTATGTCAGGGATAAGGGGGTGAGTCGCTGGAGGTATGGGAAGGGGGAGGATCGTCGGAGATTGGGAGGGAAGATGGTCGCCGGAGTTTGGTCGGAGGGGAGGGGAGGGGAGAAAGGTCGCCGGAGTAGGAAAGGATCGCCGGAGTTGGGAGGACCGGTGAGGAATTAGAGAGAGAAAGTAGAGAGAGAGACATAAAATATCTGGGTGGGTGTTTAAAAAGGTTAATTGTTTGGATTTTTTTAAAATTTTTAAGCCCATTAAATTTAAGAATGTGTAGTAAACCCCTATAAGTTAAATCAATTTCAAACTATCCTCCGTTAGGTGGCACGTGCCTATTTGACGAGTTTTTCTAACAAAACTGGTTAAAAGACCTAAAATGCTAACAGAATGACAATTTTGGGGCCCAAAATGCTAACGGAGATACTATAGAGCCCATCATAAGAACACCCCTAAACTTTGGAGCCTAAAATGTAATTCGCCCTATTTTATACCAATCGAATAAGTTTATGAGCAAACTACCATTTCGGGCCACCCAAAACACAATGAATGAAGTTGGTGCTAAAACGACTTGGGCCAGAATTTTTTGTTTTTTTTTTTAAAATCCTAAACCACCATGTAATTCAATTCTAGTTGCTAAGCATATTGAACCCAAAAAATTTTCGACGAAGAGAGTAAAACCTGGTCAAAATGCTACTTGCGCTAGATTTATAAATAAGCTTAAAGATTAAATTGGACCAATAATGATAATCTTTATCCTAATCGAATAATTATATGGGCAAACTAGCATTTTGGTTCATCACAAACTCACAAAATTCTAATGAAGCAAATTGGCACTCAGTAATAAATTGTGACAAAAATTTGTGTGAGCCGGTCGGTCTCACACGTGAGACATATCTCATTAAGAGAGTAAATGGTTTCACCCAATGGGCGGGGTGAGGCAAGCTCATTTCTTCTCTCGTCGAGTTCCATCTCATTTCATGTGTGAGACCGTCTCACGCAACACTTCCTCTTAATAATTTTGTTTAATAGTTTTGTTGATTACATTTGAAACTCTTGTTCACAAATATATTTTCAGCAGGGGACGTGATATCATTTTATATATATTTTTGAGAACATGAAAGCAAACACATTTGTGAGCAATATCCCTTATTCCTTCTAAACACTTATTCTCCTCCTCTGTCCCAATTTTGACCTTTTATATGGTTAACATGAACGAATGAACTTTGATCAAGCATCAATCTAATAATAACAATGAAATATTAAAAATTATTATTGATTAAATCACTTAATAATTTGTCAATTATTATTTTTAAAATTTCACTAGAATAATTAGATAGACATTAATGTTCGGTTAAAGTTCATTTATGTTGACCATAAAAAATCAAAATGAGACTATCTTCTAAGAGACAGTGGAGTATATGACTCACTAAACTCAAACACTGCACCTAGTTGATGTGATGGGTATTACAAAAGCAATCCGGATATGAAGGTAGGATTCCGAACCGCTCCACCCAATGGCTTCGAGTAGAGTCACCTCATTGGATTTTGTGTTCGACGGATGAGATGTGTCCGAGCTCGGTATGACCCACAAAAAATTGAAATCATTTTAGCCGCACAGATGATGAGCTCGCCTATGTGGCCTTGATCGGAGCCGTTGGGTGGAAGGGTGGAGCTAAAATGGGTGGAGCGGTTCCAGATCCATGAAGGTATGTCTCTAATTGTGTGAGAGAGAGAGTTAATTGAGAGTTTACTATATGAAAAAAGTAGAGCTGAAATTAGTAGGTGCAAAATTTTAAGAGCTGAATAATACATTTTGTATAATAATGACAAGCTGAAATCATAAGGTGCGAAATTTTAAGTGAATAATACATTTTTTTGTATAATAATGACAAGCTGAAATCATAAGGTGCGAAATTTTAAGTGAATAATACATTTTGTATACTTAAATTTATTCAAAATTTCAACTCTACACTACTTTTTAATGATTATTTAAAGAAATAAACTCCGATTTGACATGCCCATCGTTATTGTTATAATTAGATTGTATCTTTATATTTTGTTTCTCACTGGCTAGCTCAATACTCCTTCCGTCCCAAAACACCTTGCACATATTTCCCTTTTAGGTGTCTCATTGGTAAGTCCCACTTTCTCAAAATGGAAAAGATTCCCACTACTTTTCTCTCCTCTCCACGCACAACAACTATCCACTTACTATTCTCTGAGAGCAGATCTTCTGTACCCGTCCGGTGTGCCACTCCATGTGCCCAAAGTGATCCAACGGCTCACAGTTTTTAAGATTAACATTTTATTAATATTATTCCGGATCACTTTGGGCACATGGATGTCACACCGGATGGGTACAGGAGATCTGGTCTCCTATTCTCTACCCCACTTCCTCTCTCCTTCCCACTCACACCACCCACTTTTCTTACACATTTTATTAATTCCCGTGTATTTCAAAAATGGTGCATGTTGTTTTGGGATGAGGGAGTAACTATTTAAATACTCCATCCGTCCCAGTTTAAGGTTCTTACTTTATTTTTTGGTATGTCCAAGTTTAAGGTTCTTAGTTGCTTTATTCCTTAAATGACAAAGAAAAAATAGTTATTTGTACATTTTTGTCCTCATAAAGTTCATATATTACAAAAAGTCCATCACTTATTCATCTACTTTTCACCCACTTGCATTATGAATGAACAATTATATCCTCCACCTTATTCTTGACTCAAGTTTGTCTTGATTCCTTAATAAGCGTGCAAAGTCAAACTAAGAACTTTAAACCTGAACGGAGGGAGTATTTCTTATTGGTACACCTTTAGTTTCATAATAAATGGACTTGATTTTTTATATATATATATATTTATTTACTTTAACCACAATTGAAGTAAATTTGATTAATTTAATGAAATTTCAAAAATTCTTATTTTAATACTTGAAAAAAAATATTGACAATAACATTTTTTTAACGCGGAGAGAAACTTTAGAGATAATTTATATAGGAAAATAAAATATTTTAATAAAGAATGTTTTAAAAATAAAAATATAGAAAAAGTTAATTGCGATTTAGTTATCTGAGTTTTATACCATGTTTCAATTAATTATCCAGTTTGACTTCGTTACAACATGATTCCTTAATTTGTAAAATGAGTGCAATCTGATATAAAAAGTAACAATTTGTTAATTTTTATAAGATATGCATGTCATGTGTCGATTTGCCAAAGCTTTTATTAAAAGTAACAAAGTTGATAAAAAAAAAATGTTCAAATGCATCTCTACTTGTAAACATTTAACGAAATTTGTAACCCATTAACATGCATCTTCATCTCCACCACCCTACCACCCTCATTCCACCACTACCATCTTTGCCACCATTGTTATCAACACTACCAGAACATAACAAACACCACCACCATCAAACCACCACCAAATTAAAAAATTAAGATCGGTCAAACAAAATTCACCTTCAGATTCAAACACCCCCCCCCCCCCACTTAGACACCCAGAAATAGAATAAGCAAGAAGAAGAAAAACTCACGATTTTCAACCCTGACCCCCATTTAATGACCGTCAGATGACCATCACAACACCACCAGGTCCACCACCCATTTCCCCAACTTCAGATTCATCTCCATCATCCTCGTCACTTTAACTTCCAATTTTGAACCCTTAAACCTAACAATTTAGAGAGACACAGAGAACATCAGGGGAGAAGAAAGGGTATGGGCGGTGCGGTAGGGGAAGCAAGAAGGGGACGCAAAATGACACGTTTGTCCTTAAAATGTCATGTGCAAATACCATGCCTTGCAAAAACACAAATGTACCCCTTAAATTGTCATGTGTGTTACACATTGACACTGATTTCGTTAAGTTTTTGACAATGCATCCATTTTTACTCTAGATTACATCAATTTTACAAACCTAAGAATCGGGTTATCACGACAAACTGGATAACCAATTGAAATATGATGTAAAACTAAATTGCAATTATCCCATAAATAAATAAATAAAATATGTTGAAAGTTGGAACCGGCAGCGAAGCCACCCTTTGAACATGGGGTCATCAGACCCCTTTGATTTTGAATTGTGTTAATTTTACCCCCTTTAAAATTAGAAAAATACTCCCACCGTCACATAACAATAACAAAGTATTCCGTTTGATATTTTTGATCAACACAAGTTAATTGACCAAGCATTAATGTCAATCGAATCATCTTAATGAAATTGTAAAATTGCTATTGATAGATTACTAAGTGATTTATTAATAACAACTTTTAGAATTTTATTAGTATGACTATATTGACTTTAATGTTTAGACAAAATTAACTTGTGTTGACAAAAAAAATAAAATCAAACGGGGGGGGTACTTTGTGTATGGGACAGAAGCAGAGTACTATTTTTATCTTGGAGTATCATTTTTTGCAATTTGATCACCCTTAAGTTTAGGAATAAACTAACGTATAATTTTGACCCCCTTTCACTAAATTTTTGACTTGGCCACTAGTTGAAACTGAACACAATTCCCTTCTTTTTCTTTAGCCCTCTTACCTTGTTGTTAAGACATCCATTTCCAACTAAATTTAAGAGTCTTTTTAAAAACATGCTTAATTATTTAAGTGATTTAATATTCCTAATTAATCTCCTAATTGGATTACCAAACATGACGTCCGTAATGGACATGTATTATGCAATTCAATTATGGGTAGGAGAGAAGAGTACTAGCATGTTGTATAAGTATGGAAAGAGAGAAAGGAAAGGAATTAATGAGAAAGTGTACTGTGTGAAAGTATTTTGATTTTAAGTATTGAAATGGCTATGCATCATAATCATATTTGACAGAAATGTCACTACTGATTCAGGGTGTACTTCCATTGTTATTGCATCGATTTTCATTTAATAACCTCCCACAAATATATACTCCTTCCGTCTCATCCGAAATAGGATTTTGGTAAACTTGACTTTACTTTGATCAAGTCTTTTGAAGAAAATATAATAATCCAAATAAAAACGTAAAAATTGTTATTGTATCACAATTAATAATATTTTCAATAACATTTTTAAAATTTATATTAGGATAATTATTTCTTATTTAAATTACATGGTCAAGTATAAAAAAAGCTACCAAAATCCTATTTCGGGGGGGGGACAGAAGGAGTATATACACAACGATTCATAGCTTCTGTCAGGAACTGCTCATGTGAGTTGCTCTTCCAGCGCTCATAAGAGCCATGCTGAGCTCGCCATGTCGTGTTTGAGTTTGAGTATAAGTGTGTGGGATCAAGATATCTGTCCAGAGAAATTTTGTAACCCGTATATTTTCTATGGAAAATATTTAATTTTAGCTTATAAAGACTAACTAAATCCCTACTACGATCTCAACCTTTCAATATGAATATGATCATGATCTTTTTCAATTGAAGGTAAAGTCTGAAAAGTTGATTTTTAAAAGCAAAAAAAAAAAAAAAAAAACATAAATGTTTTTGTCCGCTTTAATATTAGTTTTGAAAGTATATAATCTTTTTTTTAATGGTAAAAATTTCATTTAAGGTCACGTTTTGAAATATAAAAGCACAAAATTTTGGGAAAACTTGTTTTTTTAATGTGCGGTTACATTTTTATAAATATGTGGAACATCTTTGAAAAACGCTCTGTGACATTTTTGTAAATAATCAAAATTTTCTCAAAACCTCCTCACTCTCTAAAACTGCAACTGGAAATCTAGAAATATGAACTGGTACTATGTAACAGACGTACACTCTTCAACAATGGACGGGCACCTCAAACACATAGACTAGTACCAACAATACAGATGCACTGGTCATCTTAAACACTGCAACTGGTCATATTAAAATGCACCGACGATATTTATCACTCAAGCTGAGTGTGCCAGTGCATGTAGTTGTGCCAGTTCATGTGTTTTTTATATCGTGAGAGATGAGTTTGTTTAAGCGTCATTGCTAGAATTTCATAAAGTGTATTTTAATGTCAGTTAGTGTTTTTGATAGCCAGTTGTAGTGTTTTTAGGTGAGCGCATTTTGAAAGAACCTTCGGGCTGATGAATGATAACCAGAACAATGAAAATGATAGCCAAACCTTTGAGACTGGTAGGCATCAGGTTTGTTTTCAAATGAAATTTAGAGACCCATAAAAGTCATGGACTTCACCCCTGATTAATTATGAGTTTAAAAACTTCAAAAGACGTTATTTAGGCCTTCAAACGGGCCTTTGAAGTTTTATAAATGAAGTGTTAACATATGGTTAGTGGCAATATTTAGAATGACCAGTTGCTGTGTTACAAATGTCCAGTTCATGTGTTGAAAGTGCCAGATGGTGTTGAGAAATTTTACTCCCTTTGTCCCATTATAAGGTTCTTACTTTGACTATACACGGGGATTAAGAAAAAATAAATGTTGTGAGTGAAAAGTAAAGTAAGAGAGAGAAAATGGGGTTGGAGTTTTTGTTGTGAGAATGACAAGTGAGTCCCATTTTCCATTTTAGGTGATAAAGTAAAGTAAGAACTCTACCTTAAATGGGACAGACTAAAAAGGAAAGTAAGAACTTTAAATAGGGACATATGGAGTAATTATTTACGAGAAATGTCATAGCAAGTTTTTTTTTTTTTTTGAAAATGTTTCAAATATTTTCAAAAATGCCACAACGCATTTAAAACACATTTTCCTAATCACTAGAAAACACGTTTTTCAGGAGAGTGTCATTAATTTTGATAAAAAAGTCATTCATATTGGTACTGAGCACTAACATACTTATTGAGACGGGATATGGTCTCATTAAATGTGGCCTTAACTAGCCTCTCGTACTGTCCCTTTGAATTTAACCCAAAAGACATATAGGGATCTCATTAAGTAGACGTCTCAAATGTTTAGAGAAAGCAATGATTGTCTGTGATATAAATATAACATGTTAAATAGGGACTATTAGGAAATGTTGTCACAAAATTGAGACCACTAAAGAAATGGTGCGTAAGGGCATCTCAATGGGTGGTACTAAGTCATATATATCAAAATCAAATTTTGATACCTATGATCAGTATTCACAATGTATCAACTTAGGATTTCCAATGGTAGGTATTAAAATCAAAATTTAATACTTATGAAAAAATACTAGCATCTGCAATATTAGTATCAAACTAATGACTCAATTTATTTTCATATTATTTAATTTTATTTCATATTTAAAAATAGTTTTTATAATTTAATATTTATAATAATTAAACATAAATAATTTAAATAATAATTAAATAAAAAGTAAATTTGGATAAAACTAACTTATTTATTTTGACACATAGCATTACTAATGACAAAATAAAAAAGTAAATAGAATTTAGTGTGGTCCTAAGGAAGGTAGCAAATTTGCTACATTCCTTAGGACACCACATCAAATTTTGGTACCTTCTTGGTTTTCCATTGAAGATGCTAATACATTGAGGTAGGTATTTAAAATTGATTTTGATACATACCATTGGGTTGCCCTAAAACAGAGACTATTAGATAAATGCCGTCCGAAAAATGTTCAAATAAGGACTATTAAAAAATTTTGTTTCTGTTGAGGTGACTTTCAATTCGGGTTTGATTGAATTGGTCTTGCGTAGAAGGAGAGGAAGTCTGCCAAGGAGAGTAGGTGGG